>CM037854.1:20293633-20330758 GCA_021234595.1 Delia radicum | reverse complement strand
TTATACATTATTCATATTATTACATTTAATCGTAATAATGTAGACATGAAATATGATTTTACTAAAAGCCATGAAATCACAGCGTTTTGTAAGCGCTTAAAACCCGCGCTTATTTTGCCAAAAAGTAATGCTTCCCAAGTGGCAATTCGTCATATAAAAATCATGGCATATGCAAGCAGGTTTGTAAGGGATCCTTTTTGGCTTACTTCCTTACAAACCTGCTTGCAGGTAAGCAGCGTTTTTTACTGGGTGTTGACAAGTAAATTATCTTTAACGTTTATTTTTTTTTTAAATTTATAAAAATGTAGTTTTAAAGATATAGCCTCCCGACATATCAGTCAAGAAAGGTGACCTTTGGCCCACTACCAAATATAAAATCATGTTGTATATCAAATTAAGGTAATTAAATAACCTTCAAATGCGATCTGCGTACCGTATAACTTTTTCGAAGGATATGGCAATTTCCGATTGTCAAGGGCTCATATTTCTGGATCCAGATATGTCAGTGGCCTTAAACTTTGAATTTATCTTAGTTCTCTGATATGTAATGTCAAAAACAGCAATATTTTAAGTTGAATTGAGATGGTTCAACCCATATTTGTCATCTGCGTCCAGAAAATTTTTGGAAATGAGAGGTCGCAACCCCAATGCATACTAATTGTACTGATTTTGTTGAACTGTGTTATTGTTCAACATATCATATTTAAAAATCTCTAAACTATACCAACTATGTTGCGAAAAAGATTTTCTCAAAACCCCTATTATTCTCTGAGTTTGAGGTGAACTTTTTAAATGTCAATTTGACCAACATTCATTTTAATTAGCTCAAATAATCTTTTATGCATACACTTAGAATAATATGTAGGTAACAGCCACTGCCAAATGTAGTTGAAAACAAACTACATTTCATTAAATTCAACGACTTCCCATTTCATTAAATTTAAGTTTGGATTTTTTCAAAAATGGCATATTTTTCATGTTTTAGTACATATTTTTAATTTTTAGCGATATTTATAAGCGCCTATTTTGCTTTGTAAGTTGCATGGAATTCCATAGCCCTAGTACTTACATATTTTCTGTTGCCAGCCGCCTGCTGCCTGACCACTTATGAAATCGTTTTATGCAACACCTAATAGGTTTGCTGGCGTCAACAGTTTCATTTTGTGTTAAACCATTTTGTTGTTGTAGTTTAGTGGTTGTAATCATTTGACCAGTTCTATTAAGCGTTAAATGGCGTTTTTATCGCAATAGTTTGATCAGTTAAGCCAATCGTTATATTTATATTTGATCATTTAATATATGATCGTACATTTATTCAACTTCATTCATTAATTCTTTCATGCCCATACAATGTGCATATATGAATGCAAACATTAACGCCCCGTTTCTAGAACAACGTTTTGCTTCACGTTCGTCTAAAAACAATAACAAATACATGCAACACAAAAACAAATACATGTAGTCACCCGTTCGTGTAGAGGCGAACGTGTTGTAGAGAACCAGGGGTAAGTCTCAAGTTTCAATCGTACTCTTAGTAATAGAGTAGACAAAATAGAGTTAGACCTAAACTCGAAAATAAGTGCGGAATAAAACATGCAAAGTCGAACTTTACCTTTAACACTGTGCAGGAATGATTATTTCAAACATGTGTTACACATTAAAAAAAATAAGTTAGTAGAAAAGTTAGTAAAACGTCTTGTCAATGAAGTAAACTAATTTTCAGCAAATTTTTTTGCTGAAATTGTGTTTTCAGCTAAAATTTTAGTTACACTTATTCAGCACTTAACTGTTTTGACATAATGTTTTACTTATAATTTACGAATTTATTTACCTAAAAAAATTCTGCTGATAATCACATCAATAGTGTGGACGACAACCAGATTGAAAAATATATGCAGAATGAAGTTGATGTCGCAGCATGTCAAGATGTAGTGGAGAAGAGGAAAATTATGCCCAAAAGTACAATTTTTGTAAGACATTACAAAAATCAACCATGGAAGAATTTTTGTATCTGTTTTTCATACATACAACAAACTTGAGGATTAAAACAACTTAAATTTTGTGTTATCACCGGCTTGTGAAAGTAATTGTCTTTTAATTAATTTAAAGACAAAATAAAGTGTTATCATTTTTGTCTCTAAATTTCCTACTATTCTGAGTTTACATAACTAAAAATGTTGGCTAATTTTTGTACAGAACAGGAAAATTAGAGCCCAAAAGCGATATTTTTGTAGCCTAATAATCAAAAATCTCATTTTGTTGAACTGGCTAGAAATAACACCAATGTTTCTTCAGGAAGCTGTAGAAAATTTAATAATCTTTCCAACGAATATAGCAAGGGTAAAATCGAGTGAGTTATCGTAAAAATGCCAATCCCATATTACTAAAATTTTTGCAAATAATGATTTTTTATTAAAAATCATAAATCGCGTTTGCGGGGATAGTAGCCCTTCGACGTTTATAAAGTTATATACACGCAGAAAGAATAGGTTAAGAGCATCATGTTATGATTGAAACATGTAACAATCATAACATGATTCCCATAATCATATTATGACTCCAGATGATGATAAAATCATTCCCAGTGACCATAAACCTCTAAAAAATAGCAGAAAAAGCTACTAAAAATTAGTTAAAAATTATCTTGCAGAAAAAACTGCTCAAATTAGCAAAAGTTTTGCTAAATATTAAACAACTAAGAACAGCAAATATAAATCTGTTAAATTTACAAAATTTTACCTATAGTCGATGTGAAATTTAGTAAATTGTAAATAGCATTTTACTCTGTAAAATAGCATACACTTTTACTAAATATTTGTAGATTCAAATTATCAAACAAAAACTGTAATAAATATTAACAAAATATTTGCTATATTTAACTCAACGTTTGTTAAATAACTCATATTTAGTTAAATAACAGTTTATTTGCTAAACTAAACAGATATTTTTGATAAACAGTTGTAGATTGCTGATTTCATAAGGGCGGATTTTTATGCGCATTAAAAAAAAATTTAAATTTCCCATTTTTTAAATGATATTTTTGTCTACTAATATTTAGTAAATGTTTTTGCTGATTTTAGTGTAGTATTTTGTTATTTTATTTCAATTAACTAAAATTTAGCTTAAATATAACTAAATATTGACAAATTCAACAGATTATTTTTGCTATTCTTATATTACTAATATTTAGAAAAAAAGTCTGCTAATTTTAGCAGTTTTTTCTGCAAACTCATTATTCACTAATTTTTGTAGTTTTTTTTGATATTTTTTTTTTTCATCCGTATTTGAACTAGTTTTTCGACCTTACACACAGAGCAAAATTTAGCTGTTTGCCAACTGAAATTCGGTTACTACGACTCAAATTCGGTTATTACGAGTTTCAGACGGTTGGCACAACTTAGCATTAGTTATCACAACGAAGTTCGGTTAATTCAACTGAATTTTAGTTGCAACACCCAAAATATTAAGCAATCTAATGTAAATATCGTTGTACTAATTGAATTTATAAGTTGTTACCATTAATGTACACTTTTTAATTTGGCTGGCACTTTATTTTTCTGTGTATAAATTTAGTAATTCGTGGTTTTTTAAATTAACAAATTTTGTCAGTTTATTTAAACCACAATTGTTTTCAAATCATTATTTTTGTGTGTCTCTGCTGTCAGTCTCACTTTTATAATAGAGTATATTTCGGAAACTAAGCGAGATAGAACAAAACTTGTAAACAGCCTAAAATTACTCACTACTTTTGTGCACTAACAGAAAGAAGTAGTGAGAAGATTAAATTAGCGTTTGAAATCATTATGGCTTGAATTTATTGTTGCAATTTGTTATAAACTTTTAAAGCTTTCCAATATAACATTTTTATGCCTGTTCTCATTTTTAAGATATGAATTTTTTTCAGTTTCAGCCCACTCTAGTGTATGTACGTTATTACGTACTTACGTATTATGGTGTTTATTTTTTAATAAGATTTTAAGATTGTTAATTTAAGTGGATTTTCGTTAGAATTGAAAATAATAAAAAAAAATTCAATAATAAATTATTGATTTCAATTGAACGAGTATTTAACGTATTTCTGTTATTTTTATATTCAAAATTTATTTAGATTATAAGATTTCAATATAACAATATTTCGATTTCCAAATTTTTTTTTTTTTTTTGTTAATCCAGGTACATACATACATTATATAATGAATGCATTATACATCAATCATAACTCTGCGATTTTGATATGTAAAGAAAATATATTTAAAATCAAAGTAGCTTGCATGTCGGGTCATTTCGCTGATATTATCATTTGGACAACCAAAAATAAGCTATATTTGTTAGAGCTTTTTTTAGCTTCTTTTTTAGCATTTGCTTATTTTAGCTTATTTTGTAAATATTAGTTTTTTAAGCTTTTTCTTTGAAAATAGAGCTATTTTGCTTCTTTTTTTTTAGCAACAAATATTTTTTAAAAATAATTAAAAACTTAAGAAAAACATCTCCATTGCTCTTTTGCTAGACTGGCAAATTCCAAGAAAGAAATTTTATACAAATTTTATTTGTCGTAACGATTTAAATAAAAAGTTATGAAATTTAACGCTTTTTAAAAGTTAGCGGCTTATGTACCCGGCTGTATGTATTAAAGGGTAACACGAATGTCTTGCACGACATTCGCAAGACATTTTTTTATACAACAACAATTTTTTTTGTTCTAATAATATTCAATCTTAAAAATTATAAAAAATGGGCAAAATTAAAGTAAAAAAAAGTAAATTAGTCTATTTTTTGATATTTTAAGTATAAACAACATCAAAACCGGCATCACAGCAGGCAAGAGAATATTTTTAAAAACATTCATTCGTGCTGCCCTTTAGTATGTACCCGGTCCTGCCGCGGACTCAAGTACAAACAAATTTTTGTTGGTTACCTTAAGACTTTAAAAGATACCGATTTTTATCTGATTCCGCATTTTAATTATTACTCATGTCCTGGTAATGACAGCGACATCCTGCTCCCGAAACCAAATTTTTTTTAATTCGATTTTAAAGTTCTAGTAAAATACGGTCATAACTGTAAAACTTCTTTGTTTATTAATTTAATTAGTTGAAATTTTGTACATGAACAAACACTATACTGTATCATCTGTCACCTTAATTTGGGTGTAATATATACAGGGGTTTGCTTAAATGTTTTACAATTGTTCTACTATTTGAGCGAACTATTTTCAAATAATGCCTTATGTCTGATATCGAAAATGATCAAATTCGGTGATTGCATTCAGAAGTTATGTGTTAAAAATATAAACTTTTTTTTTGATTTTCATAAATTTTCTGTTAAGATTTATTAATTGGACCTAATTCGGTATAAATTGTTGGTGATAAAAATAATCACCCCTATCGTGATTTTTTTTCACTCGAATTTTTTTCCCTTTTCACTTAATTCCAATCGTGAAATTAAGTTCCCTCGAAATTTGTCCCCTTTGTCTAATCATTTACTCGTGAATAGCATAATACAATTTCAGATGAAATTCACCATACCAATTTTCACTTGAGGGGGAATGAAAATTGCATGGGAACAAACATTTCCCTTTTTATTAACGATACGGTAACGAAAACTTATATTTTAGGTAGAGTGATTGTTTTTTTTTTTTTTTTGCAGGCGAAACTAATATTTGAGTTTAACTGCAAATATTTTATTCAAGGGATAAAGGTAATGTAGAAGATAATATTTTTTTCAATATTGATAATTTGAATTATGTGACTGTGTTTTGGTTAATTTCGTATAATTTCTGTTTACAATATAGTTTAATTATTCTGATGATGAATTTTAAGTACTTAGAATTAAAATTATTGTTTGTTATTATTTTGTTGGTTACAATGGAATTCCAACCAATTTATTCTCTGTGTGTATTTAATACATTCCATGTGTATTTTTGGGTACTTTTATGATGCAGATCAAAATTTATAGTATTCACTAATGACATTTAATCAAATAATGTAAAGCCCCAACTTCCAAGAAGTCCCAAGAATTTTCTTGAGCTTATTAAAATTTGTTAGTTTTTCTTTTTTTGTATTTCTTAAAAAGGCAATTTCTAGGATTAGGTTAGGTTAGGTTAGGTCGGAGTGGTAGCCGGCTCCGTGATCACCAGCACACTTAGACTCTGAGGTCCGTTGTGATGCCACGAGACTGACGGATTACCGATCAGACTCCACCGTTGAACCATTTAGAGCTCCTTACGAAGCTAAGGAGGTGCGGAATACCAGCACCTGAAAGATCCCCAAGGTCGTGAAAGAACGCCGATCTAAGTGAGGCCCTCCTACGTAGCGCCAGCGCAGGACATGAACAGAGAAAGTGCCTCAATACTCTCCTCCTCCTCCTCGTCCCCCGCAGCTCCTACAGAAGTCAGGCGATAACACCCCCAACCTACGAGCGTGTCTGCCAATGAGACAGTGGCCGGTTATCACCGCCACCATGTTAGAGATTTCCCCCCTGGAAAGCGACAGGAGCGCCCTCGTTCGCCCCAGATCTAGAGCCGGCCAGATGTGCCTTGTCACCACACAAGTCACGCCATTTGCCCACCTAAGGTTAGTCGCCCTCTCGGAGTTGAGCCGATTGTTCAGCTTACAGGTTGCTAGGGGAACACCAACTCCAGCAAATTCCGCAGGAACTTGCAGGGTGGTTCCTAGCCTTGCAAGCTCATCAGCTCTACAGTTCCCTGGTATGTCCCTGTGCCCCGGGACCCAAACGAGTCGAATGTCAAACTGCTTGGCCATCTCATCCAAGGATGTGCGGCAGTTAAGGGCAGTTTCCGTAGTCAGAGACATTGACCCCAGGGACCTTACCGCGGCCTGACTGTCTGAAAAGATGTTGATGCTCGTCGTGGAAAGGACATTCCGTCCAAGCCAAGCGGCAACCTCTCCTATCGCTATCACCTCAGCCTGAAAAACGCTGCAGTGATCAGGCATCCTCAGAGCCAGTTTCAAACCGAGCTCCTCGGAATAGACGCCGAGACCGACTCTTCCGCCGAGCCCCCGATCCGTCCGTGTAGAAATTTACGCCACGTCTCCTTGTCGGCATCCCACCCGCCCAGGAATCCCTGGTCGGTATGTGGACCTCAAAGAGACGTTCATACGCCGTCACAGGAGTCACATGATCCACATTCTGTGGAGAATTTTTCCCCCAAAATCGCACCGTGACCAAAACTATTGCCCACAAATTGCGAATCGACCGTAGTCTTATGGCCGCGTCAGCCGCTACCTGCTTCCCCAGTATGTCCAAGGGGATTAGATGCAATATGATCTCCAGTGCATCCGTTGGTGTAGTACGGAGTGCCCCCGTGATACTCACAGAAGCCATCCTCTGTACCCTTTTCAGATATCCCAGGTAGGTCGTCTTATCCAGTGCGGGCCACCAAACAATGACCCCGTATAAAAGAATAGGGCGAACTACCGCAGTGTACAGCCAATGAACCACCTTGGGGCTGAGTCCCCATCGCGCTCCAATGGCCCTCCTACAGGAGTACAAGGCAATCGCCGCCTTCCTCGCCCTTTCCTGAACGTTGTGCTTGAAAAGCAACTTCCTGTCAAGAATCACGCCAAGATACTTGGCTCTGTCAGAAAGTTGTATTTCCACACCGTCCAGGGTTACAGGCCCAAGATCGGGATCGTTGTTCCCCCTGTGAAATAGAACAAGCTCCGTTTTATTGGGATTAATCCCAAGTCCACAGGTCCTTGCCCAAACCGCCAGCTCCCTTAGAGCCGTCCGCATAATATCCCTAAGCGTAGACGGAAACTTCCCCCTTACCATTATCGCCACATCATCGGCGTAGGCGACCACGCCCCTGCCGCCTCTTTCCAGGGAAAGAAGTACAGGGTTTAAGGCCAAGTTCCACAATAGTGGAGAAAGAACCCCCCCCTGGGGCGTTCCCCTGTTCACGAATCGGGATATACTAGTGCCACCCAACTCTGCCGTAACGCGCCTGCCGGTCAGCATTACACTGATCAAGGCAATGACCGCCGGATCCACCCCTAGGATTAAATAAATTATGGAAATACGTAGTCGAAATACTTAAACTTCGTCATGAAATGATGAAAAACAAAACTAATTTTGATATAGGAACAATTTCATAAAAAACTAAATTCAAAACGATTGCCATATCCCACATTGTTTTAATAGTTTGAAAATTATTTTTTTTTTCAATTATGAAATCAATATAGGAAAAGTTGCAGCTTTGGTGTATCATAAAATTTAATTTTGCCCACTCACAATAATAAAGGTGGTTGATTATTTTTAGTTGGAATATAAATTTTTGTTTGGCATCAAAATATAATAAGAAAATCAAAAATAAAATTTAGTTTTAGCCACATTTTACCATTGTGCGCTGGTCCTGCTGCGTATCACATACATCCTCAAATGATCGTACTTCAATACTACACTCAAAAAAATAAGTTAGTAGAAAAGTTAGTAAAACGTCTTGTAAATCAGGTATACTATTTTTTAGCAAAATTGTTTGCTAAAATCCTGTTTTCAGCTAAAATTTTTATTATACTTATTCAGCACTTAACTGTTTTATACTAATGCTTTACTAATATACTAATGTTTTACTAATTAATTTTGCTAAAAAAAATTGTGCTGATAAGCACATTAATAGTGTGGACGACAACCAGATTGCAAGATATACGCAGAATGAAGTAGATGTCGCGGCATGTCAAGATGTAGTAGAGAAGAGGAAAATGATACTAAAAAGTACAACTCTAATAAGACATATAAAAAAATCAACCATGGAAGACTTTTGTATCTCTTTTTTCATTTCATTTTCATTTCATTTCATTTATTAATTCAAAAACCAAGCCCATAGGGCCAAATATGGTTCGTATTCTACAATAAATTTTTACAAAAAATAAAAAAATAAATTTATAATTTAAAGAAATGCCTAAAATAAATAAAATTATAACTAAAGTTTAACGGTCCAAAATGTAGCAATAAGATTATCAAGATAAGTAGACGATTAAAAAAATAAATATGAAAAATGATCGTAAATTATCAGAATTATAGTGATTGATTAAAAAACTGCCTTAGTTTGCGTTTAAACGTAGCACTTGCAACAACAAAGCTTTTAAGAAATCTAGGTAATGAATTCCAGACTCTAGTTATCCTCACATTAAAGGATCTCTCGAAAATAGAAGAGTTTATACGTTGAAAAACTATCTGAGGGTTTCTACTCGATCTAGTAAATCTAAAGTTGTCAACAATGTAACCAGGACAGTTCGCTCTAATTAGCTTGTAAAACAATAACAAGATTCTCAGTTTTATAAAATTCTCAAAAGAAAAACCAAGAAAATCCAACACAAACGGAGAGACATGTTCTCTTATCCTCAATCTGTAAACATATCTCACTATACGGTTAACTGTAAGATGAAGACGTCTAAGAATATTACTGCTAGTACCCGTAAATACCTCCAAAGCATAAATTAACTGGGGCATAAGAAGAGCACTAGCTACACGTTTCCTTACATGTAGAGGCAAACAAAGATCAAGAGACCATAATCGTCTCAACGTAGCATTCACTCGAGCACACACGTAATCAACGTGTTTCGAAAAACGTAACTTATCGTCTACTAGAACACCCAAACACTTCATTTCCGAAACAAAGTTGATACTAACACCTCTCAATGATACACTTAAATCACGGGAATCAAAACCGAAGCACATAGCCTTCGTTTTGCTAGGATTTATGTCTAACCCATTTGTGTCCATCCACCGTGCAATCTGAACAAGGTAAAATTCTATGTTTGCCTCCAAAACATCAAAGAATTGTTTTTCTCCAGAAAATAAAATCTGTACATCATCTGCATATACAAAAGTTTCAAAACAGTTATTATCTATTACATCAATAAAATCATTCAAATAAATCATAAATAAAATAGGACCAATTACCGATCCCTGCGGAACACCACTGGTAACCTCCAAAGTACAAGAGTTCCTATCTCCAATCGAGACGAACTGCGACCTATTTTCAAGATATGAGCTTAGAAGTTTGCAAGCGGACTTAGAAAAATTAAAATAACTACATAATTTAGTTATCAATCTAGAATGCACAACACTATCAAAAGCCTTAGATAAATCCAAGGACAACAACACACCACACTTTTTCTCATTGAGCTTACGTCTTATGGAATCAGTCAGCCCAACAAGAAGAGTTGTAGTACTATAATTCCGCCTAAAACCAGATTGGCTTGGATGAAGCAGTTTATTGGCATCAATATAATACATCATTTGATCCTTAATAATGTGTTCAACAATCTTTGAAAGGATGGGAATAACAGAGATAGGACGTAAATTTTCTAACAAATTAGAATTGCCATCCTTCTTAATCGGCACAACACGTGATATCTTCCAATCATTAGGAAACTTGGAAGTCATAAAGATTGTGTTCACAATATGAGTGAAAGGACCACATATATAAGGATATATAGTCTTAATAAATTTTGGGGGTATACAATCATAACCCGCTGCATTTGAACGTATTCTACAAAGAGCATAAAACACATCATCCTCCACTACAGGTTGAAAGCAAAACGAATTTTCCTCTATAAAATTAAGTTCATCAAAAAATGATGAAAACGTTGGTGGTTCACACGACTGACTGGAAATAAAAAATTCATTAACAATATTAGGGTCCACATCTACAACCTTTTCACTCGAATCAATACTACCATTCGTTCGCAAAACATTCCACATCTGCTTGGTACTAAGCCCTTCAAAAAGGCGCTCATGAGCCTTTCTTTTCGCATTTCTAATTATTGTTTTAGTTCTGTTTCTAACTCGGCAATATACCCTCCAATTCTCCGACGTACTCTCCTGAATATACGCCCTATACGCCAAGTCCCTAAGAGATATACTGTAAGTAATATCCCTTGCATTGAACCACGAATTATCATTGAAATCCCTTACCTTGCGTCTAGTAATCGGCACCAATTCATGCAATTTATGAACATTATACATAAAATTAGCGAGCTGATCATTAACATCACTAGTACAAAATATCCTATTAAAGTCACATGCAGCTGCTACTTGATCCAGCCTTGCCATATCAATGGCATCATAATTACGAAATTCAACAAACTGTTCATTTTCCAAAAGAGGCAGCTCTAAGACGGCAAAAATAAAGCATGTCTAGAGATACCTGGACATTGCATTTGACCAGAAGAAAGAACACCAATACTTGGACTAAGGATAAAGTAATCAATTAAAGAGGTTCTATTATTCTTCACATCATAATGGGTCGGCAAAGAATTATGATAATAAACAAGATTCAGTCTACTACATAGACTTAACATCGATGAAGATTTCAACGGGCAAAACAAATTATGATTGTAGTCACCCATTATAACAACATTCTCATATTTGACGACCACGTCACTTATAGGACTATCAAAAGCATCAATATCACCACTAGGAAGGTAAACCACGCCAAAAAGAATTTTAGAAATACCTAGTTCAACCTCCAAAAATAAAAATTCACACGATGTAGAGTCAACTGAACGCAAAACTTCCTTATATTTAACTTTTTTAGAGAGCAAAAATGCAACTCCACCACCACTTTTTTTACCAGGGCGATCATTTCTTACCAGAACATAACCAGGTACATTTATAGCATTTGAGAGAATCCTCTCTTTAAGCCAAGTCTCACTTATACCTATGACGTTTAATAATTCTCCATCAAGAATATTCCTAATCTCATTCAATTTCGAAGAAGAATCATTCACTTTAAAACTCTGACAATTAAAATGACCTACTTTAAGATCATTACGATAATTTCCAAGACATTCACGCAAATAACTGTTATCACTACATATTGGACCTAAATTATTGTTGAGATTCATTAAAAATTATATAAAAAAAAAAGAGATTAACTCAAAATAATGGCAAAAAAAAGAATAAAGCTTAATACAATTTAAATTTCATAGTGTATAATTTGTTAAGCAAAATATATTGTAATTGTTCGTATTAATTTGTCGTTAAAAAAAAATAATAATAACTGCTTTTTTTTTTTAAATATCAGTCTTAATTTCAATGAAGCACAAATTTTGACATTGTATGGGAAAGTAACAAATAATATAAATTCATAAAAAAGTATTTTAAATAAATCATATTAGATGCTATAATGAGATCAATAAAAAAAAAAAAAAATGCTATGACATGGTTAAACTATCAAACTGTAACCCTTAGAAATTCATTAAAGAAATTTATGTTTATAAAAAACCATTGCAAACTGACAAAAATGCACAGAAAGCTAACTTAGCCTTATAACATCAACATCAAAAACTGTGAAGCACACAATATACAAATTCAATCTAAAATTACAGTAACATTAGAGTTCACAAATTACTACATGTTCCCCGAAAGAACCATGTGAACTATTACTAATACCTCATATGTACCACAAGCAAAAACTATTAGTTTTGGAAAACTTATAAGTTTTGCTTAAAAATTAGTATAGAATTTTACAAAATAAACACTAGTAGTTTTTGCTTCTAGCATGAATGTAGTAAAAGGCCATTTTTCACACTCCAAGCTAAGCTGGAAGGAAAGAATAACAGCTAGCCTCAACATTTAACAACCAAAAAACAGAACCTAAAAATTACAATCCGATATAAAACCATGTTTATAACCAAAAATTAAATATAAAATAAGAGCAATAAAGAATTATATACAAAATAAAGCAAATACTACTCAAAACAGATCATCATCCTAAATCTCGTTTGAATATGACCGCCTACAAGGTAAAAAACTCTCACGGCCACTGGATCTGCTTCCATTTAGCGGCGTAGCAGCCAGGCGGTTTTCATTACGCAAACCAGGAGAACCTTCAGAGCTATATGAAACATGGTACATACTATTTGACATCAAGGCTTCATCGAGTAAAGCCATACATTCTTGAGTATTTAAAACTTTATGACCATTGTTCGGTAATGTAATATTTACTTTGGGTATATCAGTGTTAATTAATTTATAATACAAGATTTTATTTTCTGTACGCAGGTCCCTGCAGACTGATATAAGTTTTGCAGCACCAGGTGTTAAATGATCAGCAAGTAAAACTTTTGACGAAACATTGCCACCAATAATATTATTTAAAAATAAAAACTTTTTTTTTGAAAACATCATCATAATTTGATCACGATCCTGGACAGAGTTTAGCTTAACTAGCACAGATCTTCCATTATGTATATAAGTACAATGCTGTATATTGGAATTTGATATTGATAACCCACAAAGCGATGCAATTTTGAGAACTGGAGCTCTTAAATTTTTGATTCCCTTTGGTAAACCTTTTACTATTATATCCGCTCTATTCAACCTTCTTTGTAAAATGTTGTTGTAAGTTTCTAAGTCACTAATTCGTTTATTGGCTGCTAAATCAACTTTTTTCAACATGTTGCTATTATGAACTACATCCTTACGAAGATCCTCTACAACCTTACGTTGTTCAGCTCGAAATTTATCGAAAAATTCAACCATCTTTTTTTCGAGTGCCGCAATACTGCCATAAACTTGCTGCTCAAAAATACGATTGTGCTCCTCAAATTGTTTACTTATTTCAGTAGTCAAATCATGCAAACTCTGTTGTATGTCTCCTGCTACACTCGTTGAGCCTGCAGTAGTTACATCAGTTGGTTTAAGGGTGCAGCCATTACAGATGAAATGAAAAACTTTTTTATTCTGGCAAAACAACTGATGTTGATCTTCAGTCACATTAACACAATCAATATGAAAAAACAGCCCACAAAGGAAACATCCCACACTATTTTGTGACTTGGTTACATTTTTATTACAGATGCAACAAGTGTATTGCTTTCTTTTTGACGGCATTTTAAGTTCAAACACCAAACAACAGTAACAACAAACAGTATATCAAGCCAGACGACAGCAAGAAAACCCACAGCAGTATTTAACAAATTTTGGAAATAAAATTTGTTAGTATACCAGAAGATTTTTTTTTTTTTTTTTTTTTTTATTTCAAAATAATATGTGACAATGTTTTTGCTGTGACAATGATTTGCAGGTTTTTTGTTTCTTATGTTGACAGCTGATCGCTCTTATATACATACGTACAAACAAAAGACTTCAATGCGTACTGAAGATACTTTTATGCACAAAAAATTATTAAAATTCATAAACTCGGTGTTTTAATAGTTAACGCTTCATTCAATAATTGCTTATTGCTTATTTTTGCTACTTTGCAATACGATTTTTAATTAATTTGCGATATTATTAAGCTTAACAAAAAAATTCACGTTTATTCACTCATGGTGTTGCCAGATTTTCAAATTTTTCAAAATTGAGGATTAAAACAACTTAAATTTTGAGTTGTCACCGGCTTGTGAAAATAATTGTCTATTAATTAAATAAAAGACAAAATAAAATATTTAAATTTAATATGTATTTCTAAACTAAATGTTTATAGATTAATAATCTAGTGTGGTCAAATTGCAAACAAACAAACATATACAGACATGTAGACAGAGTAAAGCGAAAGACAAAGACACACATCTTAGGTAGATTTTTATGGTTCTTTTTTCTTATTGCAAAAAAGTTTTGTTTTTTCGTTTCGTTTGTTTTTGTTTATTTTTTCGTTTCGTTTCTATAATTATCTTCGGCAGTTGCGTCCTTTAAAAGATAGCATCATTTAGACAACCATTGATGTAAGTAATTGAAAGAAAATTTTTGTTATGTTATATATATTTATTTCTATATATTTTCAGATATTAAATTAATTCATGTCGTCAATGTGGGAAAATGAAAATTTTAATATTTCGTTATTATAGTAAATTATTTTTAAAAGAATCACAAAAATATGTTTTATGATTTTCAGCAAATAAATTAACTAAATTACAATTTTTCTACAAATTTTTTGCGTTTTTTTTCAGTCTACAAAAATTCAGCAAAAAATTTATTAATTTTAGCAAGGCTTTTTTATTTCTAATCTACTAAGTGTTAGCAAAATTTTGCTGAATCTACTAATTTTGTTGCTAAAAATCAGCTCGCTGATTTTCAGCAAAAGATTTTGCTGACATTAGCCATTTTTTTGCAAGCACCCTCCTGACTAAAATTTTGCTGACTCAGCAAAATTTTTTGCTGACTTTACAAACTTTTTTTTTTGAGTGTACCTACTTCTAGCTTGTCCCGTAGCGTATTCATTTCAGTTCATACGGTGATAGCTTAAAGTTGTTCGCCACGTCACCAAAGCTGGCAATTGCCACCTCCTATGAAAAACCCATGTTGAAAGTACCGGTCACTTTTATATAACAGTGGCCGAATTACGGCATTCGTGATCGAAGGAAATCGTTCGAAAACTGATATTTAATGAGTAACTACGAAAAAACTAAAGAGAAAAACACCAAGTTTTACATTTATTTATAATCCAGGACCGACTACAACATCGCTGATCAAAAAAATTGCGTTTAAATGTTTTTATTTTTAGAAATATAAAATTAATTTCGTTAGAAAAATTACGATCACGAATGCCGTAATTCGACCCTGAACCGAAACTAGGCAAGGTTCATATACAAAAAGTTCCAGTCTCGTGACCATACCAGTGACTGGTCTATTTCGCGCACGATAATTTTCAAAACTAACAAAATTCTTAAGAAAATTTCATTAAATTTTTTATAAATTGTTTAACAAATTTCAGAATTTATAACATTAACAAACAGCAACAACAAATCTCAACAGTAATAACAACAAATACTACCAGATTATAAATTTTATTATGTTGTATTATTACTCCAGAAAATATTTTTATATATTTTTCAATAAATTCATACTCGTAAATTGCCAAGCAATGCATCTTTATATATTATTATTTTTTTTTGTTGTGTTCATCTCCTTGTGAACGAAGGAAAAAATGTTAATTAACTTTTCAATTCTTAAATAATGAATGATCAACGCATCGGAGACAACACGCTGTGATCCTTTTTAAGTTTTTTTTTTTTTTTTTTTTTTTTATAAATATCATAAAATTACAAAATCTATATGGAGAGTATGCTCAAATGTTTGTATAGGTTATTAACTGGATTGCTTTCGAATCAATTTTAAACACTCCACTACTGCTGTTAATGATGCTGCTGATGCTGATGCTGCTGCTGCTGCTCTTGCTCCACAGCTTCTATAAAGTCGTGGAAGTAAAGGTTCACATTTAGATTTAGTTGTTAATGCTTTAAATGTTGCAACTTGCATTTTAAAACTTATGTTATGAAATAATATTTTAAAGCTTAGTGTCGGCGGCGGCAACGTCAACTGTTTATTGGCACACTCAGAGAAAAAGCTTAGTCATAATGTGAAAAACTTCATTGATTTTCGCCCAATGTAACACTTCATAAATATGATGAAGCTGTTTCATACGAGGGCAAATTCATGACAGGATACTTGATATTTATGAAATGTTTCATAAATATGATGATCAAGTTCCATAACATTTTATGAAATGATTCATAAATGTTATTAAATATTTCATAAATGCGATAAAGCAGTTTTATAAATGTTATGAAAGTTTGATAAATTTGTATGAAATGTTTCATAAATATTATGAAGCGTTTCATAAAAGTTTCATATCATATTCATAAAATTCTTTTAAAAATTAAGAACACACAAGTCAAATAATACTTAATTGGTGTTTTAGATTTTCAAATAATTTTTGGTAGTTTTTGAGTTTTGAAAAGTTTATAAATTTGTATGAAATGTTTCAAAAATATTATGAACGTTTTATAAAAGTTTCATATCATATTCATAAAATTCTATTTAAAATTAAGAACACATCAATCCAATAATATTTAATTGGTGTTTCAGAATTTCAAATAATTTCTGGTAGTTTTTGAGATTTCAAAAGCCTAAAGGCTGAAACATAATTAGATTAACCCATTTTTATCAATTAGATTAACCCATTTTTTATCTTTAACGACACACGAATTTTTAAGACCCTTTAATTTTTGATAGGAAGGCGATATAACAACGCAGTAAACATTTGAAGTCTTGTCCACAAATGTGTGTTAAATAATTTTTAAATTTGTAATTCCAGGGTTGCCATATAATGATGTGGAAAAAAAACATTTTTCGTGTTTTTTTTTTTTGAAAATCATTTTTTCACAAAATATTTAAAAATATAAGGAAGAATCAAATAATAAACGCGATTTATTGGTATCGATAAAGACATACACTGAGAGAATTATCTTCACTTCAGTAATGAATTTCTTCATAGCTTTAATGGAAATTGTCACTGGAACTCGTCATAGAATCTGTGAAACAATGTTTATGAGATGTTTTGTAGAATTAATAAAAATCTTCAGGAAACTAATGAATCATTCCGACAATAAAGCGTTTATATAATTTACGAAAAAGTTTTATAAAAGTCCAAAATTAATAAAAGGCTACATTAAAATAATAAAGCACTTTATAAAATATGTGGAACACTTGAGAATTAAACCTTATAACTAAAGTTTGATATTTATGAATATTAATGAAATTATGAATTTTTATGAAAAAAAAATAAATATTTGAAGTAATTTTTAGCTCTAAAGAAAAATTTGATTAAATTTATGAAGATATATTTAGAAAGCTTGAGGTTTAGAAGAAGAATAAACGCTTTTCTTTAAAAATTATCAACACTATTAATTTTTAATAGTGAAATAGCATGAATGCTTTTTGTTTGAAACTATAAAATGAAAATTATTCAAGTTCGAGGCCATACTCTATATTTCTTTATTAGGATATTGTCCTAACAAATAATCTATAGAGTTTTTGTTTTCAAATTTATTAATTGACCACTTTCAGGAATGTGTTGATATATCTATTTCGGGAATTTTCTAGGTTCCCAATATCAGAACACGTTTTGAAAGAAGTGACAATCCCATGCCAAACATCAAACATTCATATAAACTAGTTTACTCACAACATGAGAACTAATATATATATGAGCTCGAAGCTAAAGATTATCACCATTGATCAAAAAATAAATTGAAAACTTGTTTTTTGTGTGTATGTCTACCTTTGGTAAATTAAGTCAAATATATTTCATATTTGATTTAAAAATATTACTTATTTGATTTGATACAGTTTTGTCTGAATTTTGTCCTCATCCGATTTTATTAAAGTATACGTTATACTATAAGATTATATCTAATTTAATAGAATATGATTTTTAAATATAATTATGTACGGTTTCTTTCAATTTGAAAACATCAACATTAGGTCTTCTCATACAAATTTGTATATAACTTGTAAATATGGTAAAGCAATATTAATTACAAAATTTATTATAGTTATGCAAAGTTGCAAACGAGTTTGTTATATTTATTTATCAAGAAAACTTTAAATAAATTTAAGTTTTCTATTTAAAATGCAGAAATTCGAAATTGACATTAAAAATTTTCATTTCGAACTAAAGAGATAACCAAAGCTACGATTAAATTATATATGATCATATGCGACATCACATATATCCATATTAAGATATATAAGCTATATGTTTTTTTTATAATATTATATTAAACAAGCTATGACTGCATATAAACATTTTTACTTGGTAATTATTTTTTTTAAGTTTAATTTAAATAACACACCTCGACAAGTTTCCCTGGTTTGAATACCGATACGTGATTTACATACTCTTGATGACCTGATTCCAATTCCCGCTTCCAAATTTTTTAATCACGTCGCAATTTTGAGAAAACAGCGGTTAAAGTTGCCAAAAACAGCTATTTTTGGCACTTTGCTCTTGAAGATACCGCAGTAAAATTTTCTAAAACTGATTGTTATCGTAAAGATATATTTATCAAATGCCCTCTACAAAAACTATTTTTATTTTTATTGTATTAATTAATAATCATAAAATTACAAATGATATCCTATTGCACTAGCTTCTATGGCTTTCGCCGCGTTTGCATCGAAAACAGACCAGTGACTCTGGGGGGAATCGAACTCACGACCCCTCGCACTGATAAGCCAGCATGCTACCAACTAGCCTACAGGGCCGCACTACAAAAAATAAAAATACATTTTTTATATGAAATTAAGAAAAAAGAATTATAATTTCGTACAATTTTCAAGATTCAGGAACTATTTTTATTTTATTAATTAATAATCATAAAATTACAAATTATATCCTATTGCACTAGCTTCTATGGCTTTCGCCGCGTTGCATCGAAAACAGACCAGTGACTATGGTGGAAATCGAACCCACGACCCTCGCACTGATAAGCCAGCACGCTACCAACTAGCCTATCGGGCGCACTACAAAAAAATATAAATACATTTTTTATATGAAATTAAGAAAAAAGAATTATAATTTCGTACAATTTTCAAGATAGCTTATATTTCAAATGCAATTTAAACAAAGTTGGTGTAATAATTTTAACGTTTTTCGCCGACATTAAAAAAAGGAAAGTTCAAAGTTTATATCGTGTCTCTAAAATGAATAAAAGCTGGTCGGATGCATGACCTAGGCTACTTTAGAAATGTAATATTTGGTAATTTTTTTGATGGAATATTTTTCAAATTAAATTTTACCCATAAAAATAAACAAATTTGAAACGTATGTTAATTCGTTGTACGGAATAAAGTTCAATGTACCTACCTACCATAGTAATAGAAATGCTTAAGCTGTTAGCATGCGGAGTGTAAACAACTTCAAAAATGGTTAAAAAAACATTTTTTCCACAAAGTTTACTAGTATTTCGGTCTGGCTAAAGATCTAATCAGAACCCGAAGTTTTAGAAAAGCTAGAGCATCCATAATAGGCAGAACTTTAACAAAAAACCTATTAATCATTAATTATGTTCCATTCCATGTCTTCTTAGTAATCAAACTAGAGTTGGGATTAATAGTTCATTTTGGTGACTCGGTCTTTATCGTTCAATTCGAGTCAGTGAACTAGTTCGTTCAAATTGTTCAATCATTCTTTTTGCTTTGAATTATGACTGATCTGCGTGTGGTGAACTGTGTCGTTCGTTTGACAATTATTACGCGCTATTCACTGATTTACGAGTTTTTTCACAAATTTTACTGTACATATTATAAAATTGTAACTTTTCTAACAAAAATTTATTTATTTTGTGTAAAAAACATTTTATTTCTATGACTATAATTGTTTTTCCTAATTTGAAACAATATTATCACTATTTTCTAAAAAAAAAAATATTGCTCTTGCAAGCAATTTCATTGAATAGAGATGCAATTGTTCTATGAATAAAAAGAACGAAATGAACGATTGAACGACAAGATCGAATATGGTGAACGATTCACATCGTTCAATTCAATGAGTCGTTCAATTGAACTAGTTCGTTCATGAACGACACAACTCTAAATCAAACACGTGGTTAGGGTCTTTTCCTAATCAAGCATCATGACGTAACTAAACTTTGAAGACCTAAAAATGCTCCTATTTAACTATATAAAAAAAAAAAATTTCTGAGTGTAGAGTAGAAAATATGTTAAATTTTACAAACAACAAAAAAAAAAGTAAAAAAGGAGCTGCTTGGTTGCAATATCATTATTTTGCTGTCTGTTCATTTTTTGTTGGCAATAGTTTGTTGCTATTGCTATGATACTAATATTGTTCAGTTGTTGTTGTAAATGTTGCTGCTGCTGTTGAAGTTCCTTGTTGTTTACTGCCTACGATAAACAGTTGGCTCACAAGCTTCTTACTGTTTGTTGGCTTTCAATTTTTTGTATTTTTTATATTATTTTGAATGTACTTTATGATTTTAAATAGGTGAGCTGGTAGACATTATTGGATTTTCCAATAAAATTTTTATAGAGTTAGCAATACAGGGTCGACTCCAATTGGGATTCGGAGATTAACCTCATGGACCAGAGTCTTATAAAATGTATAATAACCAAAGCAACCGGCAATATTCTCTAAAAAATAATCTTTATCTCATAAAAATTTTACTAAAAACGGAATAATTTGCTCTTAAAACACACATTTTCCCTAATAATTCGTATTTTAAAACTTATTTTTCAGTATAGTTGGAATAACTTTGAGACATAAATTTTAATTAACAAAAAAGGAGATAAAAGATAGATAAAACAAGAAATTTAAATTTGCAAAAATTTCTTAAAAAGCTTAAATCAGTGTTTGAAAAACCCAATAAAGTAGTTTTTGTTCGATAACCAAAACTAAATTAAAAAAATTGCCAAAATATGCTATAAAAACATGCCTTTCTTCTAAAAAGAACTTAAATGTGCTCAAAAATACGATTTTTTTAAATTAAAATAAGATTTTTTATTGAAAATAAGATTATTTATCGAAATATTAAAAATAAGAGCAAAATATTCAAAAATATGCTATAACAAATCAACTCTTGAGTATTGAATTATACGGTTTTGCGAATATATGACACAAGAAAAAAAAAAATTTTTATGTTATTTTTTATAAAATTTTCAAAAATTATCCCCTCCCAAATCAAAGTTTAGGCGTGTCAACATATCTCAGAATAACTAATGTTTAAGGCTTAACCATAGTTATGAATGTCAAAATTATATGAAAATTTCTATGGTTAAAGTTAAACTCTGACTATTTTTGAGAAAAGTTACCCTTAGTATGATTTTCCTCTTCTCTAATACATCTCGACATGCCACGACATCTACTTCATTCTGCGTATATTTTTCAATCTGATTTTCGTCCAGCACCATTTTTTTTTTTTAGCAAAATAAACTAGTAAAACATTAGTAAAACATTAATTCAAAACAGTTAAGTGCTGAATTAACAGACCTAAAATGTTAGCAAAAAATTTGCTAAAAATAGTATACTTGGTTTACAACTACTAACTTGTAACAACGAAAATAAATTGTGGAAGATTTTTTTTTTATATTCATGCCGAACTTGTACAAAATTCATCGCAAAACGCGTAGTGTCGGTTAGAGGGTTAATTTTTTTAGGTAGAAACGGAATAAGTTCTCGCATTTGAAAAATTCAAATGATGAACAAACTTTTTAGCAAGGTAATAAATCTTCGCATTTTTTTATCCACATGACAATAATAAATGTAAAACTTTAGGTTTTTTATATTTTTGTATAATTTTTGAGAACGATATTTCTCCGATAATAGAAATATCGTTCTCCGTTTCATCGCATTTCGTTCTCTGTTTTTAATGTTCCAATTTCACTAGTTCTATGTTCCATCCCATTTCGTTTCATGTGTTTAGTGTTAAAGTTTAACTTGTTCCCCGTTCCATTTCATTCTGTTCTATATGGTTACAATTGAGAATAGAGAATAAATTAACATAAATTTATTTTGACTAGCCCACTTTAATACGTCAGTCAAAACTTCGGGATTGTTAATTTTTTGAAGTGTAGAAAACCGCTAAGACGACCGATGGCCGGCTACACAAAAAAGCATTTTGTTTAGGGAAGCAGGCGTTGGAAATATACCAGAGTATAAAATGTCTAATACTTTAAAATTTAAGTGGGGATTATTGGCGAATATTTTTTGCCATAAAGCCCAGAAAAAAAATGGACATAAAACATTGAATTTTTGTTATAATCCAAAACTGGACACTATTTATTTATCTATTTTGGGATTGTGACGACAAACATTGGTGTTTTGTCCATTGTTTTCTTTACATTATGTGCGAAAAATATTCGACAATATAACAGGAAACCCTAACAAATATTTTATTTGGATTTCATACGTATAGTTCTCCAAGTGTGATATTAGATTATATTTCATATTTCTGCATTTCTTTCTTTACTTAAGATTCGAGAAATTTATGCGTTTAACCAGTGGAATTCCATACTTCTCAGTGTCGCTCAATCTGCTCTCGTTTTGTTTGTTCGTGAACACTCACCGAGCAAATAAAAACATGATGCCGAAATTTAGAAGTTTATTATTAATTTTTATCATGTTTTTAAATAATAATTTAATAAAATTTTTAATTATAAAGATAAGATTAAAATATATTAATTTTAATAGAAAAAAACAAATATAAGCAAAATAAAAGTGGGTGTTTTAAGCAACATTTTTTTAACAACATGTTGCAATAATTTTTTAGTGTAAAAGAAATGTTTTCATTTGCTTGCCCGAGTTCGGTATTTTGTTGCTGAGAGGCGTGGGAAGTGCTGTCTCTCTATTGGTATATACTCTTTGGTTTAACAAGTATATTTTCATTATATGTCTCAACTGCGTCCATGAATACCCCAGACATAGCGAACAGTATGTTTTGATTTGGAGTTCAGCAAGCTTGTACAGTAAGTAAAAATAAAACTGACCACTGTAAAAACAGATGAAGAAGAAGAAGATGAACTTCAGTAAGTTGTAGTAGCTTTTTACGGTGTTCTCTTGTTATGAACTGTTTTGTAAGCAATCGTGTGACTGCTGTTTTGTTATGGTTGTTGTTGCTAATAGTATGTGGATGCTGGTGCCACAATCTAGTGTGCTTTGCTGCAACCTAAAGGAGCTTTTTATTTTTAATGAATTTTTGTGCTGTTCCTAAAGAAGATGTTTATTGTTGTTGTTGCTGCCTAAAACACCGTTAGTAATGGTACTACCACCTTAACAATGTGTTATTATTCTTCTTCGGCTGCTTTCAGGCGTTGATGTTGATGTCCCTTATTTTGCTGTTGCCAGCAGGTGATCAAAGTGTTTACACGCGAATTTACACTCTCATCTGTTTATTGTGTGTGCTGGTTATAATTGTGTTCAGCCGTGCAGCTGGTCAATGACAAAAACCATTGATTATTATATTTGCATTTAACAGGTTTAATCTTTCATTAAATCTGCGGTTAGTTTAGCAAACTTTTTTTTTTTTGTTTTTTAATATAAATATTCATACCCTACAAACACCAAATCAAATGAAGACCTAACAACATTTATTCAACAACCTTGATAACAAAAAATGGCGCCCAACATGGGGCTGTTATTAGACAAATCACAATATGAAGGCTTAATTTAGAAAACTTTTTATTAAATACAATAATTATTAAACCTAATCCTACATTATCATCAGGGTCCGGAAGTTTATGAAAATGCATGTTTTTTCCATAACCCTATGACGACGAATGGTGATACACTCAGAAGAACGTTTGCCATAATAATTTAACACTTATTAAAAATTTAATCGGTAAATTTGTTTCAATGGAATATACAGTTAAATTACCAACGAAATATATTTTTTAACTTTCATTCTGTTATTCAATAAACAAAAAACCGGACTTTCGGCAATAGTTAAAATATTCAGCTAAAATTTTCTGTTTAAAACAAAAAGTTGTTATATTATACTGAGCATTGAAATAACGAAAACAATCTATTGTTTGTAACGATTTTGTTAATTATTTTTTCAACAGTTGAAAATAAACTAAAAAATATAATTGTTTTAAACGAAAAGTAAGTAGTGCTTTTTTAACTGATTTTCAGTTAATTTATTATTATATATTTAATATTCAGTAGTTTTTATGGAAAAAAATTGTGAGTGTATCTGTCCCGTTTTTATTTTGGTTATATTAGGTACAATTTTTAAACGATTTTTCGAGTGTGATGTGTCTCGACAAAGAATAGATGTAGTTTTCAGATCATACACACCACTTGGACCAGTATGGTCTAAGAGCCGAATAGAGTGACCCCAAAGTTAAAAAATATAAATATTGTTTTCACCATTTCTGGTACATATTTTCTACGACGCTATTGGACATAGGGGCTCGAAATTGTGGTAGGGCATTGTCCAATTCATCAAGTTTAAAGAAACATTGAGATATTTGAAATTGATTCATTCTATTTACAAGACACTAATACAATATGGGACATATATATCCTATTGTTCGTCAAAAGTATACAAACAGGTAGTTTTTGTTCAGTGTTTTTTTTTTTTGTTCGTATAGAAATTAAAGCAATTTTTGTTTGATTTTAATTTAGATAGATTTTTATACAAGGTGGCGCAAAAGTAATCCTCTTATCAGAAAATGCTATACATTTTGCGATTGGCCCCTAATGTCAGTTCTGTTTTGACATTTGTGTAGTAAACACATGCGAAATACACGTTAATAAACAATGTTACGCTACACTGCTCCAGAACGCGGAATATTGGTGACTATTTATTTGACCAATAATCGGTCGGTGACTTTGGCACAACGTGAATTTCGTCGCAGATTTCCTGGCCGTCCAACGCCTACTGGTGAAATACTGCGACGTTTAAGCCTGCTCGCCTCGAAGAGACTGGCACAACACGAGATGCTGCGAGGCGTGGCAGACCCCGGAGTAGCCGTTCTGCAGAGAATATTGCTGCTGTAGCCGAGGATGTCATGGAAGCGCCGTCGACATCGACCAGACGACGTGCCACGCAAATGGGTATCAGTCGACGGTCTTTACAGCGAATTTTGGTACAAGATTTGAAGATGTTTCCGTACAAAGTCCAGACGGTGCATCAGCTGTTAGCTGCTGACCGCCAATCGCGTGTAACTTACGCTCAAGCCATCCTTAATCACCACCAAGAGGAAGATGATTTTTCATCAAAAATAATCATGAGTGATGAGGCCCATTTCCATCTTAGCGGGTACGTAAATAAGCTAAATTTACGCTTCTGGGGCACTGAAAATCCGCGTGTAACCCACGAAGAGCCATTACACCCGCTCAAAGTCACTGTATGGTGTGCTGTTTTCGCTGGAGGAGTCATCGGACCTTTTTTCTTCGAAGACGTCGCGGGGCCAAACGGTTACTGTGAATGGTGAGCGCTACAGAGCAATGATCAACGAGTTCTTTTTGCCGCAACTTGATGAATTGGGATTGGAAAACATGTGGTTCCAACAGGACGGTGCAACGGCACACACTGCACGTGCCTCAACCGATATGCTGAAGGATGCATTTCCCGGGCGCCTAATCTCCCGTTTTGGCGATTTGCACTGGCCAGCAAGATCGCCTGATTTGACCGCTCCAGACTTCTTTTTGTGGGGCTTTTTGAAGTCGCGGGTTTATGTCAACAAGCCTCAGACTCTTGCAGCTCTTAAAGACAATATCCGTCAAGAATGTGAGGACCTATCGCCGGAAGTTTTGGCCAAAGTGATGGAAAATGCCATAAAAAGGACTCAAATGACAATCAACTGTGGCGGCGGCCATTTACATGACATCATATTCTCGACTTGATGTAAAAAAAAATTAAAATACCAAATAAAAATAATCCACAAGAAGAATCAAAGTTTTTCATTTTTTTTTAAATTACAGCCAAAAAACATCGGAAGGTTATTTTTGCGCCACCTTGTAGATTTCTATCTTATGATTCCAAATCTGGTCTCCAAATTTTTCTATTAATTCACAATTTCGAAATGTCTTATAAAAAGGATCTTTTTGGACTACAGTCAAAACTCGATTTACGACTCAAGCTATTTTAAAAATTGTGACATATTGTGTTTAGCATATCAAAATAATTAAAACCATATGTTATATGAAGTAAACACGACAATAGCAATAAACTCCACACTTTTTTCACTATTACTTGGGCGAGGTATTTGTTCATTAATTTTGGCCGTTGACGACCGATGGAATATATATGTCCCTGGATTTTTTCATTAAATTAGTAGCAAAAAAAAATATTTTGACGACACTTTCCTTTAGAAATGATGTGGCGATAAACCCAAATCCGCAAAAAAAATCCAAATTTTCCAGCAGTTAAGGTTCGGTCGTGGAAATGTTAAGACTGTTATCAGCGTAAACAACATAACTTTGCGAATCAAAGAATTTGCTATAAATGCATATGGTTGCATATTTTGCTTTCAATTTATATTTTTATATCATAGTTTTACTTATTTTGCTTTCAATGCATACCTTTATCTCGTATTTTGCATATTTTTATTGTAGTTTTATAACTTTTCAAAAGAAATTACTTTTAACTTTATTTTATATATTTGACATATAAATGCACATTTTTCAGGTGAGACGTTGTTACTCTTTTTAAAAGTGAACTTGGATTTTTGTACCCAGGAAAACTTTGGTGTGATAAAGTAATATATTACCTTGTAATGTATACTCCTTGCCTGTATCATTATTTTGCAACAAGAAGTAATGAGTTACCGATAATGGGTTACATAATACATTACTTTGTAATGAATAATCCTTACCTATTATTTCGAAACATAGAGTAATGGGTTACCAATAGTTGGTTACATACTGCATTACATTGCAGTGTATACTCCTTACTTTCAACATTATTTGAAAAATAAAGTTATTAGATACTAATAATTAGACAATCATGGTTACCTTGTAATGATACATCATTAGCTTTTACATTATTTCAAAACATAAAATAATGACTTACCAATCATCAATTACATAATGCAGGAAGTATAAACGTAAAGTAATATTAAAATATTTGTTAGAAAATCTATATTTAGACACATTACTTTGTGATTTTTTGTAAGCATGAGGATAAGGTATATATTTTTAACATAATTAACGAAAACGAAGCACAACAATTTATTTACATTTTAAGCAACCCATTATTATATGTGGCAATAGCTCAGTTGGTAGAGTTCTCGCCTAACAACCAGAGACCACATGTTCGAAGCTCAGCGCGACCACGTTATTTATTTAATTAAAAAAAGTATTTGTAATAATTTTTTTTATAATTTTTTTGTGAAACTATTAGACACATCACTTTTTCCAACCTGGTAACCATATACGTAACTAGTTTACTTTATCCCCTACTAGGTAATGAGTCCTCCCATTACTTTTTGGCTCATCGCCTGTAAAATTCATCAATGATGTTAGATATACTGTAATGCATTTAAACCTATGGCGATACATTACTTTACCCATTATTTGGTAATGTGCGATTTTGCTGGGTAGTTTTAAAAACGCTTAAATAGATGCACTCAAATTTGTATGTAACATTTAAGATAACATTTAACTCATTATTAACACAGTGTTCCTTTTTCGACCCAGTACTTTTAAACGGCTATATTTTTTTACAGGATAAAGAACATTAAGTGATTTAAAAACCTAAAAATTCAATTAAATTAATTAAATATTTATCCAGAGTTGACAAATAATTATTTAAAAAAATAATTTTTTTAACTTTTTGATGGGACGTTGTTCAAAATTTATTTAAAAATATAAAAAAGCCTCATCTTTTATGTTTTTGATTATTATGTTGATGATATAATATGAAAATATATTTCTTTGCTAAGAATGAGTACATCGATTGAAATTAATTTTCAAAAATCTGACCGATCGGACCATGCAATTTTCAAATATACAAAGTCTAAAATATTCCAATATTGATTCCGTTTTAATTGAAAATAGAAATAATGGCTGGTTTTATTTAAATACTACGCCACTTATACAAATTATAATATCAGGGTTGCCATATGTCAATATAAAAAAATGGTCAAAAACCACCATATTTTTGCAAACAAATTTAAAAAACGGTTAACATAAAAAAAATAATTTTTCGCATATTTTTAATGAAGACAAAATTATAATTTTTAAATATCTTTAAATTTCTAGGATTTATATCCTGTCAAAATTTGAACTTTGGCTGCTCATATTTTCATTAAAGGGGGCTTTAGGGCAAAACAAGTTTAAAACTATCTTACTGGAACATGGTTACATACACTGCGTTGCAAAACTATAATTACACATTAATTTCACTACAATTTCGTAAGTTAAAAAAAGTAGAATAGTTTAACCGTCATAAAAATAAAACCAATGGAAAATTAACAATATCACTGTGTGTATTTTTTTAAGTCATGGCAAAATAACCATATACGGACACCATTACGTGATAAAAGACTAAAAAAAAAAGTCCCGTGTCTCCCAATTTTTCCCAAAGTCATCTCCTCTTTTGTTTATGGGCCGCCAAAGATTTGGGGCCTCGGTATCATTTTCGCAAAAAGTGATCATTTCTCAGGCTCATATCTTGCAACCCGTTCAGAATTTCGATTTACTCTCTATGACAAAGTTTGTAGCTCTTGTCATAAAGAACAAAAATTGCGAACATATAAAATCAAAAAAAACTTCACCTTCCAGATCAAAATCGCAAAAAACTTAAAAAAATTCGATTTTTTTTACATTTTTTCCCGTGTTCAGGTCCATAGGTAGCAAACCGTTCAAAATTCAAGGAAACAATCAACCACAAAAATTTACCTAAGATCTCAATAAACAAATTTCTAGAACATATAAACTTCCTAGAGATGATTCTTAATACTGTTTAGGTAGCACGCAAAGTGAAAAATTTTTTAATTTCATTTTTTTTTCCTTTTTTCTCCTGTTCAGGTGCATAGGTAGCAAACCCAATTCCCAGGAAGTTTATATGTTCTAGAAATTTGTTTATTGAGATCTTAGGTAAATTTTTGTAGTTGATTGTTTCCTTGAATTTTGAACGGTTTGCTACCTATGGACCTGAACACGGGAAAAAAAGGTAAAAAAAATCGAATTTTTTTAAGTTTTTGCGATTTTGATCTTGAAGGTGAAGTTTTTTTGATTTTATATGTTCGCAATTTTTGTTCTTTATGACAAGAGCTACAACTTCTGAACGGTTTGCAAGATATGAGCCTGAGAAAATGATCACTTTTTTGCGAAAATGATACCGAGGCCCCAAATCTTTGGCGGCCCATAAACAAAAAAGGAGATGAATTTCGGAAAAATTGGAAGACACGGGTCTTTTTTTTTTAGTCTTTTATCACGTAGTGGTGTCCGTATATGGTTATTTTTTCGTGTTGCACTGTGTATTTAACAAAAAAAAAAACAATTCATTTATTTATTATGTTACTATTTAAAAAGGAATAACAAACTCAATTAGGGTTTCATAAATACTTCATAACTTAATACATCAAAATTTAAAGTAGCAGCTTGAATAATGCATGAGGCTTCATTTTTTTTTTTAATCAGATTCGATCAGATTTATTTAAAGTTCTTCCGCTATAGATCTCCACGCATCAATAACTTCTTCGTTTGTATGTAAAAAGCTTTCATATCGATGGTTTTTCTGCTTACACTCGACGGGTTAATACTCCCCAAATATTCTCAATAGGGTTTTGATCCGGAAATCATGTGGCCATTCCAATACCCTTATATTTTTTGTAGATAGCTATTTCATTGTCTGACGACTTACATGAACTGAGGCATCACTGTCTGCTTGGAAAATAAATTCTTCTTCGTTGCTATTTTCAATAAACGGCACCAATTTCTTCTCTAATACTGTAATGTACTCAGAAGAATTCATTATGGTGCTTGGAAATACCAAATCAACCATACCGTCGAAAACAGACAGCGCCCCAAAATATTAAAAATCCGCCTCCGAAATTTCTTTCTGAGAAATATCGGGGGTAAAGAGAGCTCTCCAATAGCTGCTGTAAAGAGGTCTCTCCAATATCTGTTAAAATAGACTATCAAGATTGAACTTTTTCTCGTCACCTTTGAAAGAAATTTGTGTTTTAAACAACAACAGCGATTATTGGCTTAAATTTTTCTAGTTGGATTGTAAAGTCCTTGTAGCGAATTCAGGTCGAGCAGTTTTGTGGCGGTGTAATACCTTGGTACAGACATCAGCTTTTGGCAAGTAGTTCTCTGGGAATCCTTTTAGAGCCTACTTCTGGTTGATTTGGACACATTTACCTTACATTCATCGATTATCTGATTGAAGCTCTTTCTTCATTGAGTTGCTGGCACAATTGATTATTTTACGCCGGTCCCGATCAGAAAGTTTTTTTTTCGGATCGCCTGTTTTATTGTTCTAGCAAAGCTGCCGAAAATTTAAGCCACTTTTAAATTGGCTGAAATTTTCTCTTTATCAAAATCACTTAGATATGCCCAAGTGACATTTTATTGAAAATTGATGAAAATTGCATTAAAAAATAAAAAATTTCGAATAGCTTTTTTGTTCGCTATTTTACCAGGTTTATTTCTATGAGTGCGTGTATGCTCTATATACGACATTTTATGGTGAGATTTTTTAGGTTGAGTAGCGATCTCTTATGTCGTAGAGGATTGCCTGTTTTAATATTTTTTTTTCCGTCTTATTTTAGTCAATGATTTAAAAAATTAATTGGAAAAATGCTATAGTTTATTAAGATGAGATGCATGCAGAGTGTTATCCTTATTTATATCCTATCGCTTAGAACTTACAATGTTTACTTATTATTGTGAGTAGGTGGAAACTGTGCACCAGATTAGTTTTATCATTTAATTCGGAAGTAAAATATCTTCATGTGATTTTTGCTTACACTTTAAAAATATCACAATTTTGTTAATTTAGATTCAGAAGGAAGTATGATAAAAATTAAATGGTCAAATAAAGAATTGGAAATAGTTAAATAGTAAATATTTCCCTGAAGTATTTTCTCAGAAAATTAAAAAAAAAATTAAACCAACACAGAATACATACACTCATAATAAAAATTTAGTTCAAAAGTGTACTAAAACAGGTTCGAATTCAGTTGAGCTAATTTTTTTTATTGTTTTCGTTTAAATCAGTTATTTAGCTAAAGTTATTAGTTCTCTCATTGTACCTCAAGAATAAATTTTATCGTATTGAACTCAATTTTTCTAACTATAACTTAGTAATAACTTTATAATAATTCTCAAATTTACAACTTTTCTATCTAATTTAAGCCACAACTGCTTTTAAACCATTAATTTTCATGTCTTCGCTATCAGTCTCACTTGTAGATGGCGTTATTTTCTGATATATTTTTTTTTAATATTCATAAAATAGGATCTATCTCGGAAACCAAGCAAAATGTAAGAGAGTAAGCCAAAAAGAATCCCTTACAAACTGCTTACATATGCCATGATTTTTATATGGCGAATTCCCAATTGGAAGCATTAGTTTTTGGGCAAATAAGCGCGAGTTTTAGCGCTTACAAAAAACTGTGATTCTATGGCTTTCAGTAAAATCATACTTTATGTCTACATTATTACGATTAAAAGTAATAATATAATTTATTTGCATAAATTCTACAGATATTTAGATTTTGTTGCTAAAATTTTAGACATACGCTGAAAGAATTATCCTTCATAATATTAATGAATAAGTTTACAGAAATTTTTTCGTGGATTCAATGCAGTATTTCATTATATCCACGATATTTTATTTATATCAAGAAAATTTTTCATACGCTTTTATTCATGAAATTCGTAATTTCATAAATAAACCTCATTCGATTTCATAAATTGTCTAATCATAAATTTAATGAAAATTTTCTTTAGAGCTATGAAATTATTTCACAGACTGATTTTTTTTTTATTTTTTCATAACATTTCACAATTACATTAATTTTCATACATTTCTAACTTTACCCAGTAAAAAGCGCTGCTTACATGCAAGCAGATTTGTAAGGGAGTAAGCCAAAAAGAATCCCTTACAACCTGCTTACATATGCCATGACTTTTTATATGGCGAATTCCCACTTGGAAGCATTAGTTTTGGGCCAACTAAGCGCGGATTTTAGCGCTTATAAAAGCTTGTTGTAATTTCAATGGCTTTCAGTAGTAAAATCATATTTTATGTCTACATTCCCAGTAAAAAATTTTCAAAAAGGTATAAGCGGGTTTGTAATCAAGCATTTTGGGCAGAACGCATTCCATACTAGATTACCTACTCGATTCTTTTAACAGGGCGTGAGACTAAAATAATGATTTTTAGAATTGATTATTTTTTTTTACCGAAGAACCATTTACTTTATATTTTTAAGAACTACATACATTTTTTAATAAAGAAATAGTTCCATTGTAAAACTACGAAGTACTTACACAAAAAAAATAAATAAATAGTTCCCTAGAAAAAATAAGAAGTACTTACATTAAAAAAAAGAAGTAGTTCCATAAGTAAATTCAACTTTTACTCACACGTGATTCTCCTAGGTCACTTAAATATAACGATCAAAACTCATACGGAAATAAAATCCTAAAAGTGAAACATCGAATTGTTATGATAACATGGGATTGTCATAATTTTGAAGCTATAAACCACGAAAATATAAATTTTCAAAAAAAAGAACAATTCAAAGTTGAAATACAAAAATATGACTCACACACAATCACCCTCGAAATTTTTTTTACACTCACTCACGATAACGTCAGAAATTTCAACGTCCACTCACAATTTTCTGCCTCACGTGCGCTTCCCTAATTTATACCTAACCGCAGTTTAACAAAATTTAGGCAACATGCTATTTCTGTTTTTAGTATATTTTCCTGCAAATAAAAATTTGTTTTAAAAATATATGAGATAAATTCTTTAAAGTTGTATAACTTCTTTTTTCAAAATTAGGAACTACTTCCAATAACGTCCTTTTATTAAGAAAAAGTATATGATTACTTCTTGAGTACAAAAATGTTATACATATAAATTAATAACATTGTTATTTTCTTTTAAGTAAATAATTACTTTGTTATTGAGTTCATGCTTTCTGGTTTTTAAATTTAAAGAATTGATTACAATACTACTTGCTTTTTTGACTCTATCGTTGGAATGAGTTTGGTATTGCAGTACTAAATTTGGCAATGAGATGTGTAAGCAAGTGTGGGCATCACCTTCTTTTTGGAATGTGTAATTTTTTCCTGGGTTATTACGATTAAAAGTAATAATATGAATATTATATAATTTATTATATATAAAATTCAACAGGTATTAATTTTTTGTTGTCAGAAACATTAAATGACTATTTATTTTTGTACAACATACTCAAAAACACCAAACACAATCGGAAATCACTCAGGAAAACAGGTACAGATCGTTTATAACCCACGATATGAAACTTTCAGCATTACAACTTGCATCCTTGTAAGGGGTGCATGAAATAAACCCCCACTGAAATAACCCCCCACCGCCGAAATGAAATAAGCCCCACTGAATTTGTGCCCACCGAAAATGAAATAAGCCCCACCGAATTTGTGCCCACCAAAATGAATTAATCCCCACCAAAATGAATTATTCCCCACCAATGAAAATGAATTAGCCCCACTGAATTTGTGCCCACCGAAACTGAAATAATTACTTTACCCACCGAAAATGAGACAAGCCCCACTTTTACATTATTTAATAAATAAAAATAAATAAAATAAAATTGATTTATTTCTTTAAATATGACGTAATTAAGGTATATTGTTATTGGTATTTGATTATAGTCCACATTTTTAGCTTTCATTTAAGATATAACTTAACCTCTTAACCTTTTAAATAAAGAAGATATAAGGGGTCAAAGTTGGCACATTTTGTCAATACGAGGCAAATAATGAAATATGGCTTCGCAAGCTTAAGTTTTCCTGCCCGCGACACAAAACAATAAACATTTTTTTTTTAAATTTTCTTTTTCACGTTGAGATTAAATAAATGGAATATTGATTTAAATTGGATAACACGATATTCTTTAAAGGAAATATAGCCAACTTGGTTTTATTTCCATTTTTGTTGGAATAAAGTCAACCTGGGAATTTGACTTCATTTCCATTTTTGTTTTATTTCAGTTGGTGTATTGGACCCCCACCGTGTCCTTCTAAAATATGGATACACCTTTATGTCAACATTTTGTAAAAGGGCAAATTATTAGTTTTTTACCAACTAAGGAACCTGGTGATATGGGCACGAATGGATTTTAATAAGAAGAAATGTGTTTTTTTTAATTGCAATAACGTATTCTTTTTTCGTACTTTCTAATATCACCTTTACAAAATAAACTAGTACTGTAAAAGTAGGAATTAATTCAAAAACCAAGAATTGATATTAGAATTAAAATGAATTAAACCCCACCAAAATGAATTAATCCCCACAATGAAAATGAATTAACCCCCACCAATGTGATGGGTAATAAAATGAAATAATACCCACGTGTTAAAATGAAACTTTGCCCACCAAAAATAAGCCCCACTTTAATTTTTTATAAATTTGGTGGGGCTTATTTCATTTCGGCGGGTGGGGGTTATTTCAGTGGGGGTTATTGCATTCACCCTTGTAAGGGATTAAGGTAAGCTGCTTACAAACAGCATTTTTGTAAGGCAAAACAGTAAGCTCAAAAAATGTGTTGTTATTTTTATACGAAAATTACACAGAAAAATCTAAAAACGGGTTTCAATTAAAAAATTTATTTTTAATCAATTAATATTTTAATTGATTTTGCACCTATCACGGCTATGATACTATCAATTAAGCCATTTATTTAAATTAAGAAGGAAAAAAAGTTATAAATAACTTCTACAAAAAAAAAAATATGATACTCACAAAAAAAGTGTGTGATCTATACGTGGTATGTGTGGTTTTTGCAATGCTGAGTCTGTTTGTGTGTGTGCTTGTGTTGTCTGTTAACTTCACATGTATTTGGTATTTTATACCTAAAATTTTCTATTTATGCACACAGTGTATGAAAAAATAAAATATGATAATTGCGTCTAAAATAAAATATGTATTTATATATTTGAAGTCAATTACAATATTTATTGATTCAATTACATATTTGTTTAGAACCAAGTTAAATTCAAATCAAATCTTTTAATTAGATATTTAGGTTGATAATTTTTTCTGTGTATTCGTTTCTTTTGCTGCTTCTCAGTATAAGATAACAGTAAGCACTTACATCAGCGCATTTGTTTTATCCTGCTTCTAAAAACACGAACATTTTTACTTTGTAGTTTTAAGATTTAATAAAGATTTTAGTTATATTCGACCTTTATTAATTAATTTCCAAAATAAATTATTTAGGGCCAAGGTCTACGTTGCTGTTATGTTATTTGGTTGTTGTACGTTATTTTGGAATTAAGATTTAATTCTCAAGTGTTCAACATATTTTATAAATTCATATATTTAGTTAGAATATTGTTCTACCTCAAGTCCAAAAATTGAATATGATATGTCATATTAGATTTTATTTATTGCCTTTTCAAAAAGTTTGATTAATTTTCATGATAGACAATACAATTGTTTCATTGGCAAGTCTTCAGTTGTCTGCAATAGAAAAAGATAATTGGTCTTAACTCAAATCGAGACATTAAATACAAAAGACAAAATAAACTCTATGTGAGTCTTTTTGTCTGCCTTAGTGTATAACTGCCTGATCTGGTTTTATTTCAATGTAGCCCTTTTATTATATAATTTTTTATCATTGACTTAGTTCCAATGCATTATTAAGACATTCATGAAGAGTTTTATTAATTCAAGAAAACTTCGTAATATTAAAATTTTATGAAAGTGTTTCATAAATTCTATAAACGTTTCATTGTCGAATGATTCATGATGTTAATGAATACTTTTATTAATTCTAAAAACATTACATACACTTTGGTTGTAAAAGAAACATGTTTCATAGATTATATGAAAGTTTCAATGAACGTGGTCAAGTGACAATTTTCATTAGAGTTATAAAGAAATTCATTATGAAGTGAAGATAATTCACTCAGTGTATACAGTAAAATAGTTAAATCCAAATAACACGTTGTAGAACAACTTATAGTGTATTATAACAGGTTCTAATTTCTGTTCTACAATCGATTCTTTTTATATGGAGTTTGTCCTGTTTGCAACTACAAACAGGTTGCTTTAGAACCGGTTATACAACTGGTTCTGTGTCAGAATTTCCTTAATTTCAGACATGTTTCCATACAAAAAAGTAACTTATTTTGAACACAGCTAAAAAACGTTGTCCTTTATTTTTTTTTTCTAATTTATCACATATCTTTGTATATATCAGTAAGATCGGAGAAATTCATGGGGAGTCTCCTTGTTAGGCAACAGCTCTTTCGAACTGTTTCAGTGGCTGATTGCTTTCCGTCAGAAACGAATTTACTGCGAACATACATTTTATTTTTTGTGAAAGCCGTGGTGGTAGAGAAGAATGAGTGTATTTTCTAAAAATCATAACTACATTGTAAATTTTCAATTTTCTGAATCAGACTGCCCTGTTTTTTTTTTTTGAATAATGTAATATTTGTTATGTTTTTATTTGTTCGATTGCGTCTATATGAAATTTTCTGTGCAATCACTGACAGTCGTATAGATAACTGATTTTCTAATGCCACATGCACTCGCACTACACGTTAGACAGAGCGCTTTAGCGCACTGATCTATTGTTAGGTCGAGTTTTGTTGTGATTAAACTAGTTTTATTCAATACACGATGTTTTTGTTCTTGCATACATAATCTCAGAAGTACAACTCCAACAACA
>CM037854.1:20274542-20293533 GCA_021234595.1 Delia radicum | reverse complement strand
AAAAAAACAACCCTTTTTTGCAATAAGAAAAAGGAACCATAAAAATCTAAGATGTGTGTCTTTGTCTTTCGCTTTACTCTGTCTACATGTCTGTATATGTTTGTTTGTTTGCAATTTGACCACACTATAAATCTATAAATATTTATTTTAGAAATACACTTAGGAAATTATGTTGGTAAAGACGACAGCAATTGTAGTCAAAAACAAATGCAATTTCATTTAAAAAAGGACGACTTACATTTCATTAAATTCAACTAACATTGTCATTTGTTTTTTAATGTTCAAAAAAATGACTAACAATTGTAGTAAAAATGAACCACATGGTAGTAAAAATAAAACCAAACAATTTTTTTTTTATTTTTTTAAATAACAAAAAAACAACTGTAAAAATGAATGTAAAATCATAAAACAGTCAATTTGATGTTAGTTTATTTTTTTAAATGAACTACAAGGTTAGTTAAAAATTTTATTTGTTCTACAAATGACTTACATTTACATTTAAAATAATGAAACTGTATTACAACCCAAACAACTACATATTTTTAAAGCAGAAGTTCCCTGAGTGTACATATTAAATTTAAATATTTTGTCTTTTATTTAATTAAAAGACAATTATTTTCACAAGAGCCGGTGACAACGCAAAATTTAAGTTGTTTTAATCCTCAATTTTGTTTATGTATGAAAAACAGATACAAAAATCTTCCATGGTTGATTTTTTATATGTCTTATTAGAGTTGTACTTTTTAGTTTCATTTTCCTCTTCTCTACTACATCTTGACATGCCGCGACATCTGCTTCATTCTGCGTATATCTTTCAATCTGGTTGTCGTCCACACTATTAATGTGCTTATCAGCACAATTTTTTTAGCAGAATTAATTAGTAAAACATTAGTATATTAGTAAAGCATTAGTATAAAACAGTTAAGTGCTGAATAAGTATAACAAAAATTTAGCTGAAAACACGATTTTAGCAAAAAAATTTGCTAAAAATAGTATACCCTGATTTACAAGACGTTTTACTAACTTTTGTACTAACTTATTTTTTTGAGTGTACAAGACTTATAAGCAAATAATCAAATTTAATGGGAGATAATAAAAATATAAAAAAAAAAAAAATTCGAGTGGTAAGTAATCCTGAAAAGAGAATAACAGGTTCATCAATTTGGGATAGACATGATGCAGTACCAGACTTAGAAGTAGCAGAACCAAACGAAAATTTTATTGCAAAAGAAATTAAAATGCTTATTACGGAGCCTTTAGGTCCCGAAATATAAATATATTTGAGTATTGGAATTCAAGTCCATTTACAAATATAAAAGCTGTAGCAATAAAATATTTATCAGCCCCACCAACTAGTGTAGCTAGCGAACATCTTTTTAGCGCTGCCGGACAGCTGTATTCTGATAGACGAAGCAATTCACATGATGTGAATGCGGAAAAATTGCTTTTCTGTCATGACAATATCAAACTTTTTAATTTTAAATATTAAAGTTTAAGTTTTTTTCTCTATATCAATTTAAAAATCGATCAACTATTTTTCTTTGACTATAAAATATAGTACAATACAAATATTTTATTCTTTTTTTGTACTTAAAATAGTAAAACTATTTTCCAAATATGATTTTTTAAAAAAATATACCTATAAATTGTATTTTGTTTATGTTTAATAACTTTTTGGTTTAAATTTATTGATCTAAAAAAACAATTTATATTTTTTTTTATTAAAACAAAAAGTTCAGCTTCGGCCGAACATTGATATGATGGCCGAAGTTCGGCAAAAATGTTTTGACATGTCTTTGTTTTTTTAGTTTTCTTATATCTACAAACAAGTTTTTTTTTTTTTTGAAATATTAAACAAATTTATGTATCAAATAAATAATTTTATTTTTAAAGTGAGCTATCATATTAATTAAGATCCTTGCATACTATTAACAAAACTCTTAAAATTTAATTCAACGATTTTTTTTACATAAAAGTGTCAATGATTTTGTCAGGTTCAACCTTTTCTCGATACACTGATGCAAGAGCTCGAGCACCAAGTCTAGCTTCACCCATAGAATTCCTTAAATATGTTTTCACTCTTTTTAGGGTGGAAAAACTTCTCTCCGCGTATGCAGTTGTAACAGGAATTACTATCAGTAAATGTAAAAACATGTAAACGTTTGGAAAAAGCTCCTTGTTGCAATCTTGAATAGCATCTAGCGGATTTGATGGTCTTTATGGTAGTGTTTCCATAGATCAATTTCAGTTAATATAACATTAGTTTGAAAAATTATAGTCTCAAAAAAATATTATAAATTCATTTATTACATACTAACCAAAACAAAAATAAAATAAAAAATCGAAAATATTTCGTGGGGGGGGGCTTTGGCCCCCAGGGCCCCCCTGGGTACGCCACTGCTGTCTCGAATTAAAAAAATTGGCGAATTTCGTCACGTAGTCAAACGATCGGTATTATTGAGCTGTTTATGTATAAAAAGCAAAAATTTTTTTAAGGGTACATACTTATAGTTGCTACTCGCGGCCTTCGTAGTATATTTTTAAAATTTTTGGATAAAAAAGGGCTTTAAAGTTTGACAATGCTGAGCAAATGGGAAATTTTTTTATAAAATTTCCAGAGATTAATTTTGGTCCACCACAAGCATCATTTAGTTTAAAACAATTTAATTTTGTTTGTTGTTGTTAAAACATGTATTAAATAAAAAGATGTAGTGGACCACGATTACTCTATTGAAATTTTGTAGATATATTTCCAAAATATGCTTAGCATTACCAAACTTGAGCCCTACTTGTATAAAAATCTTAAAAATATGAGTAGCGAACTATAAGTATTCTCCAGTTTTTTATGTTTTCCATAATCAGCTGGATAATACTAATCGTTTGAGCACTATTACGTAAAATTGTACAATTTTGGGACACCCTAATGCGCATTAAAAACTTAAAATTGCAATAAAGTAATATATTTCTTAATATTTTTTAGAACGATCATATATTTGTATGAAAGTGTGTATATTTTTGTCCAATCATACACTGGTAATAATCCATGCATAAAAATACGAAATTATTGTCAAAACTACAAAAAATTTAGTTAAATGTACAAATTTTCGTTTATATTAACAAAAAGTTGGTTATTTTGACATTTTTTCTTAATTTTACGCATGAATTATTATCAGTGTATAGAGAAAAGTGAAATTTAGTGCATTTTTGCCAGACTAAAACTCGAATCTAATTATATTTAGATGTATCAGTTCACATACAATCATATATTAATATATCAAGTCAAAATCCGGATAAAATAATATCTGTATCAGTTTAGATATAAACTAATACAACTGATATAAAAAACTGATAAAATCTGCATCGGGCCATAACTCGGATAAAATTGTATTGGCCATTTATTTGATTGCATCAGATTAGAACTCAACCCATACAAACAGATACAATTATATGTGCCCATATTTCGGATGAAATTGAATAAGATTACATATAGCGTCACATAGAAATTGATATGACTACATAAAGTTCCATATACATTTTCTTAATAGGGATTTTAATTAAATGCACGTGTGTAATATAAACAATAATAATAATTTAAAATAATAACTACAATTAAAAATATGTCAGTTGTATATCGCTTTACAAATGACATGTAATGATGACAATTATATACCCAAGTAAAAAAAAAACATGATGTGGGACATCTTCAAGTTATAATAAATTAAATATAAACAGGACAGTAAATTATCACAACGTGTGTAGAAGTGCTATTAAAGTTTTTTTTCGCGTAATTTCTTTCATATTTTAATTTTTTTTTAATTTGTGTTGTTTCACATAACTTTTTAAAAAATATGGGACGTGGAAAAGATTGCACGCCAGAGGAAAAGCTAATTATGGCAAACATGTTGAAAGATGGAAAAAAGCCACCTGAAATTGCCGAAATTTAGCATTGCTCGTGAAAAATAGTTTATAATGTGATTAATTCCAATAAAACAAATCAGTTAATGAAACAGAAAACGAAAAAAAAAAGATGCCACGTGTTAGAAAAACAACCCAAGAAGTGGACCGTGCTATTGTCCGAAAGTCAAAAAAGGACCCCTTCATGTCATCACGCGAAATTGCGAACGAAATTAACTCTGATTGGATTAAATTTATCAGACAGACTCATACGAAGACGATTGAATGACGCTCAACTGTTTGGACGCGCAAGCCGTAAGAAGCCACTGCTATAAAAAAAATACTGATCGTGTATTGTTTGCTCGCACCCATAAGTCTAAAGATCGCTCATTCTGGAAAAAAAAAATACTTTGGAGTGATGAAGGTGAATAGAATGGGACCTGAAGGTAGAGTCTTTGTTCATCGACCAAAACGACAGGCATTGAATCCACGCTATACTCAGAAGACCGTGAAGCATGGTGGAGGAAGCATCATGGTATGGTGATCATTTTCGTGACATGGTGTGGGCCCTATTGCGAAAGTAAATGGAAAAATGGACCGGTATCAGTAGCTGGACATTCTTAAGAACCAAATGGAACCATACGCTTTTGAACACATGCCAGTTTCATTCACTTTCATGCACGATAATGGCCCCAAGCATACGTCGAAGCTTGTGAAGGAGTGGTTTTCTACAGAAAATATACCAGTTTTAAGCTGGCCGGCCCAAAGTCCTGACTTGAACCCAATCGAAAACCTCTGGAACGATGTTAAATGTGCGATTGCTAAACAAAAGTACAAAAACTTGGATGATCTTTGGACTGGAATACAGAATGTTTGGTATTCAAGAGCGTTGCCAGAATTTAATTTAAGCATGTCCCGTAGATACCAAGCGATACTTGCAAATAAAGGTTACAGTACTAGATATTAATCAGGCAAACTAAAACCATTCATATTTTTATTATTTATTAAAATATATCCTTTTTATTTCAGAAATTTCAATATCTGCTATTTTAATATCAAGGTATAAGTTGACGGATGATATATTTTTAGCATTAATGATCAGACAATTGGATTTTTCATCAAAGTTTTTTGTTTTTTTTTTTTTTTTTGTTTTAAGGAAGAATATTCATCTTAAGTTTTTATGTTTACAGTTTTTTGTTTCTAAAACTATAATTCAATAAAAAATTTAATTGCTGTTTATATAAAGATTTGTGCTAATTTACTGTCCATGGCTGTATAGTAGGGCGGGTCGATTTAAAAATCGCTCAACGTTCAAGGAAAATCGCATTCTAGGGATCAAAATAAGAAACTTTGCCGAAGGAACCATACCTCTAAAACGAATTCTGATGTCCCGACTTTTGACCCGTAGGGTCAAATTTTGAAAAAGCCCACTTTGATATTTCAGAAAAGTAGGAGGAATCTCTCCAAGATTATGGGAGCTTCTTCTTCTCCGGGAGACGCGCTAGTAGATTAATGCAGAAATCATCATTCTATGTGACCGTTAAGGGGTTAAAATTTATGTTGAAGAGGGCCTTTTTAGCCGTGTTTTTATAGCAAAATGTACAAATCTCGGGATAGAGATATTTCAGAAAGTAGGAGGAGTCTTTCCAAGATTAGGGTCTCTATTTCTTCTCCGGAAGACGCTCTAGCAGATGAATGTGTAAATTATATTCGATTGGGTTGGATTCGATTGGAGAACTCTAAATGGGTCAAAGTGGGATTTTTCAAAATTTCAACCCTACGGGTCAAAAGTCGGGACATCAGAATTCGTTTTAGAGGTATGGTTTCTTCGATTTTCCTTGAACGTTGAGCATTTTTTTTTGCTCCATACAAATCGGGCCGGCCTACTGTATAGTAATATATAATTAGGAAACAACACAAAGCTATACATAATTAGATACAAATATTTATACTTTAACATATATGTTTATTCACTCATAGTAATCCATGTATACAAATACGAAATTAATTCAAAACAACGAAAACTTTGTAAATGTACAAAATTTCGTATATTTTACAAAAGTATATTTTGACATTTTTTTCGTATTTTTATACATGGATTATTATGAGTGTATGACTATATAAATTTATGCATTGAAACCTTTAGTTGTATTAAATTACACAGGCCTACAATGATTTTGGTGCCGCTAAAAATAAAACAGATTTCAAGTACGTTCGGTACCCTGATAAAAAATTGATACTTACTTTTTTAATGCTACGTGTAGTTTTCGAGATTTCGCAAGGATATTAAAGTAATCAACGTATGTCTTCTTCACTGCATCTGTTATAGGTTTTCTAAACTTTTTTACTACATATTCACCACAAATATAACAAAATGTATTTGGATTATTTACACAACACTTTCTCTGACTATAATGACATTAAGTATAATAAAATACATTTTTTAGGTTATGACCGATCGATACAAACCTGAACGTAGCTTCGCGATTTTGACAGCTAACTATGACGTCTTGCGGACTAATTAACCAAATTATAACATAGAATTAGCGGCACCAAACAAAAAATTTTTTTTTTGTAGGCCTGTGTTATATATCAATATATATAAACTTTTCTACTTGGGTAGTCAAAAAAAAAAAAATAATAAAATATTCTCACAGACAATAACAATAAACACACTTTTAAAAACAGTTCATAAATAATATTTAATAAATATTTAAACAAATTTACACAATTACAATTTTTCCTTCTTCTTCTTCTTACCCCACCTCAGCGATGAACAATGTCTTGAAAAATACTTGAAATAAAATAAAAGTACAATTGTATGAAAACATTCAATTATTTGATTGGGGAGCAAATAACCACAAAGCCCCACCCATTATGGTAATATTGAAAAAACAACATGGCGCCTTTATGGTAAACTACACTGTAGAGTTTTATGTATTTGTTGTTGTATGTATCAACATCGCGTATTTAAAAAATTATGAAAACAAAATGTACAACATAAATTTTAAATTATTTTTATGGTTTACAACAACTACACGCAGAAAAAAACGCTCAACTGGAAATATAAATGCTGGTAATATACTTTTGTTTGGAAAACATTTCCGTTTCCCATGTTTCTAAGATAACATTTTTGCTTGCAAATATAAATTTGTTTGCTTGTAAATATATATATGTGTGGAAAAAGTGAAAAATATCTACCGCCAAACATATATATATTTGATTGCAAATATATATATGCTTATTATAAGTATGTTTTATTGCCCCAAACATAATATCTAAAAATTTTAAAATTGCAAATATATATTTGTTTAGGTTTAAAAATTAAACTAATTGTAAACATATAACTACTTACCTACAAACATATTCAAAAGTGTATTTTTTCTGCGTGTATAGGAGCCACTACATTATTTGGGCTACCCTGAGGAACTTATTTTATCTGGAGTATTTATTTAGCATTTAACCATGAATGATAACCGATTCGATGTACTATTTTCTTCTATTGATAACGGTTTTTAGAGGCCATTTAAACGACGCAATTTTTGCATGCAACGTTGCGTGCAATTATTGTTTGTAGGCAAACGGGGTAGAGAAACAAGCGGGGGTAGCAAAAATTGCACGGTTTTCGTTTTTCAAGATATTTTTTGACATTTTTTTTTGCTATCGTTCGTATTCTTGTTAATTTGCTTTATTCATATTCGGCTTCTCAAGTGTTGTGTATCGAAAATATTTCGTAAAATAAAAAATAAATAATGTGGAATAAAGAACTATTTATTATTTTAAATTATATTATTTTGTATTATATATATTATTAAATTATATTATTTTAAATTATTACGAATAAATTAAATTTCAACGAATGAACTATTAAAGAAGATTGGCAAATAAACGTCAAAAAATTGCATGCAAAAACTCCTCGTTTAAAGTTCATGATTTTTAGAATCAACTTTAAAAGAGAATTCAAAAAATTGCCTGCAATTAATTTCTTCGTTTAAATGGCCTCTTAGTTATTTCGGTAACGGAATAATAAGGGTAACGTTATTTTAGTTATTCAGGTAATGTCATGGTAATGTAATGTTCGGTGTATATACACCGAAATTTTAAGCCACATTATACCCGAATTCCTATGACTGATAACACTAAAAAAAAGTTTATCAAATATTAAGTAATTTTTACTAAATTTTAAGAAATTCGGGAATTATTTGGCTACAAAAATAATTAAACTAAAATCAAGCATACAGTTTTCTTAAAAAACAATTAAAAGCAATTTACTTAATTCTTCTTATTTTAAACGAGCTGAAGATCATTTATTTATTAATTATAATTATTTCCAATATTTTGTCTCCACATTGGGTGACTTCTTCAGGGAACAATTATTACAATTTGATTGAAAAACTTGTTTTAACAATTAAATTTAAAATAAGAAGAATTTAATAAAATAAGATCAAAGAAAACTCAGCATTGACAAAAAAGCAATTTCAATTTGGTAAATTAGTATTAAAATTTAGTTAATTTTGTCTCACATTTTATTAAACTACTAAAATTTTGTATATTTGCATTTAAATCAGGGACCGTAATATTATGAGTTTTATAATAAAAATTACACAATAATGATTATATTATATGTTTTAAGGATTTTCTTCAATGGTAATGATTATTTTTGAGTAATATTAATAAAAATCAGCCATAATCATTATTTTTGAGCAAAAAAAAAAAATACAACCCCAAAATAATCATTATTTATTTTTTTTTCGCTCAAAATAAAACTCACTTTCAATTTATGACTTTTTTTGGGAGCATATGCATCTATGTTGGTAAAAAAACCTAACAAAAAAGTTTTATTTTGTGCGAGAAAAATAAAAATCATAAATAATGATTATTTTTGAGTTTTATTTTTTTTTGCTCAAAAATAATGATTATGGCTGCTTTTTTTATTATTACTCAAAAATAATCATTACCATTAAAGAAAACTTTAAAAATCAAAAATTTAAAAATCATGACGGATATGCAAAGATTTTTAAAAAAATAATAATAATGGTGGAATAATTTTTTTTTTGTCTGTTCTATGTCATTGATTTTTTGATTTAAAAAAACGAACAATAATCATTCCTGACTTAAATTAAGTATAAATTTTGCTTAAATCTAATAAAATATCTTTAAATCAAGTAATTTTTATTAAATGTTAAGATGCTTGAACTTGTCTTAATGCAAAGTTAACTTATTTTAAGTTCACAAGTTATACTCATATTAAGTACCCAGCAAAACCACACATTACCAAATCATGGGTAAAGTAATGTATCGACATAGGGCTCCACGCATTATATTACACCTTACTTCACTGATGAATTTAACAGGCGATGAGAATAAATATAATGGGTGGCCTCATTACCTTGTAGGGAATAAAGTAACTGGTTACTTATATGGTTACTTGTTTTGAAAAAATAATGTGTCTGTAAATAGATTTCATAAAAAAGAATTTATAAAAAAAATTATTACAAATACAAGTTTGTTATAATTTTTATTAAAAATAAAAATTATGTTTTTTTTCGACCTTTAATTGTGCAATGAAAATGAAAATTATTCAAGTTCGAGGCCATACTCTATATTACTTCATTAGGATATTGTCCTAACAAATAAACTATAGATTTTTTTTTTTGTTTGTTTTCAAATTTATTATTTGACCCTTTCAGGAATGTGTTGATAGATCTATTTCGGGAATTTTCTAGGTTCCCATCATCAGAAACACGTTTTGAAAGCGGTAACAATCCCATGCCAAACATCAAACATTCATATGAACTAGTTTACTCACTACATGAGAACTAATATACACATATGAGTTTGAAGTTAAAGATTATAACCATTGATCAAAAAATAAGTTGAAAACTTGTTTGATGTGCAAGATCCACCTCTGGTGGATATTCAATACACGTTTTTTGGTGGATATTCAATACACGTTTTTATTACAAATATTTTTTTTAATTAAATAAATAACGTGGTCACGCTGAGATTCGAACCTGTGGTCTCTGGCTGTTAACAATTAGTTATGCGAGAACTCTACCAACTGAGCTATCAATACATATAATGTTTGATTGCATAAAATATAAATGAATTGTTGTGCTTCATGTTTTCGTTCGTGATATCAAAATATACACCTTACCCTCATGCTTACAAAAACCACATAGTCAGAAAAAAATCACAAAAAATTACAAATGATGGTCCCTGTTCTATAATATAACCCCTAATATCACATTTTTGGACAGTTATGGTTTTTAGCACTTGGTTTGAAATTCGTAAAAATTTATACAAATAATTTAGTGCACGTTTTGTTTAGAAGCCAATTAAAGGCAAAATAAGGCATAATTTTTGGTACAGGATTTCTGTCACGTTTATCAAAGCTAACTTGATGATCGAAAATATAATTATTTACAGACGAGAAAACTTAAAAGTGAAAACCATGTTTCACTTATTTCGATCTCAGTATTTAAATTTGTTTGCTTTATGGAATAAATAATTTGTATTTGCAGAAAAAATCTTCTTTTTCAGAAAAATTACACTTGAGATGGGGTTTTTTTGCAACGCCAAATTAACTCAAGGAAAACCAGAAAACAATGAATGACTGACTTTAGCGAATGGCTCATATTAGCAAACACCCCCAAATAGCTAAAGTTTCTCTGTGTGTAGTTTTATAAATGATCAAAAATCAGAATCAATAGCAATAATTTCAAATTTTAGATTTGTATACATAAATTATACTTTTTATCAACCATTAATCAATAATAATTAAAAATTTTTATCGCTAACATGGCAAAACAATTAATTAATACGACAAGCATAAAGCACAACACATTTTTTGCGTGTATTTTCTATATAAACTAGAGATGGTCGAGTGATGTAGCTTAGTCACCTGAACTTCTAAAGTTTTTCTATTTATTAATACACAAAAAAAAATGTAAATGAGTTAAGTAAACGAATAATGTGAATTGTTGTTGATTTAATATTTAAGAAAATTCATATAAGGTGACATGAGGGATATAAAAATTTGCATGTCTAATTTAAAAGAAAGTGATTTTCACTCTATTTAATCAAATCATTATTGGCGCCCAACGTGGGGCCAATAATTAAATATTAAACTGTAATTCGATTTGTAAATAGCGAGTGTTTTAAAATTTTCTAGTGTAACCTAAACCTTGTGTTATACGTGACACCAAGGTGATTGTTGAGTCACCCTCCCATCTCTTTACGTACCCAGGAAACGTGAGTTTGCAAACTATACTACAAATTATGGAGCAACAAACAAAAACATTTACACTTAAGCTACTGCAAATATATCCTGTTATACACGCTAAACAACAACAACATACTCACATACAACAACAATTATAATAATATGGTGGATGCAAAAAATATCTGATTGAAAAAACATCTGCAAAAAAACTAAACGAAGTGAGCAAATAACACGTTTCAAACTACACCAAATGAAGGCAACAAAAAAAGAAACACAAACACAAAAACCAGTTGTTTTCATTAAAACAACACCCAACAGAAATAATAAAAATGAAATCTCTAACAAATAATCTAAACATGAGGAGTTCTCATACCAATATGGGAGAATATGAGAACAACAACAACTACTACAATGAATGCGATTAACAATATGATTTTCGTACAGAGCTCAAAGTGGCGAATAAGAATGTTTGTGTTTTAATTAAAATCATTGGTTGCTACTGTTTAAATACAAACAACATTTTTCCAAGCATACGATCCACTAATGTGATTGGTTGTTTATAAAGATAAACAGAGAGCGTGAGAGAAAGAGACATGGCGATAAAGAAGGAGATGCATATGTGAATATAATAAAACTCTCCACATAATATACTCTTTGTCTTTTTAATGACGAGTTGTTTTTAGTCTACAATAATCATTGCTACAAAACGGACGTGAACGATTTTATAACGTAAAACGTGTGAAACGTTAAAAAACGATCAGATTTTTTTTTAAAGAAAAATTAACCTATAAAAGTGATACATTTAGTTGTTAAAATAGAATAAAGAATATTTATTAAAATACTAATGATTTGTTAAAGAAGAGAAATTTAAAAAAGAATTAAATTACTGGCTATAAAAAAAATCAGTGATCTTAGAAGAACGGGTATTGAGTGTTTGTGTTGATAAAAACATGGTTAAAATCGATGATCCATGTAGTGTTATTGAAAGAGTTTCAGATCATCAAACTCCGGCACAAATAACCCATTTACATTCTCCACCCCATCAACAACAACAGCAGCAGCAACAACAACAACATCATCAATTGCAACAACATCATCAGGCTTTAATTGATACTCATCAGCATTTGCAACAATTTTACAAAATGGCTCGAACACCTCATTTAAAATCTAGTTTTTCTATTAATAGCATACTACCCGAAACGGTAGAAGACAATAATCACAATCACCATCATGCCGAAAAACATAAAAATGATCATATACGATCATATAATCTATGTGATGATGCAGAAGTACAAGATGCCGATTCCGATTTAGATGTTACCAGTATGTCCCCACCTCCACGTACCGACGGTAGTGAATTAAGTATTAATAGCACCGAAGGCTTGCCACATAATTTACGAGTCCATCATCATAATGATGATGAAGGTACTGAAAGTGATTTGGAGGCAGGTTTAGATCCCGATGTAGTGGATGATGATGATTTAGAAGGTGATATAGAGGCTGATGTTGATGGTGATGGTACCGAGGGTGAAAGTGAAAATAAAGAAGAAAATGGTGATAAACCAGTGACTGATAAGAAGGGTAATGAAAAGCCTCCCTATAGCTATAATGCTTTAATAATGATGGCCATTCGACAAAGTCCCGAAAAACGTTTAACCCTTAATGGCATCTATGAGTATATAATGACGAATTTTCCTTATTATCGTGACAATAAACAGGGATGGCAAAATTCCATTAGACATAATCTTAGTTTAAATAAATGTTTTGTGAAAGTACCTCGACATTATGATGATCCTGGTAAGGGTATTATTGGATTTAGATCCATCGGCGGATGATGTGTTTATAGGTGGTTCTACTGGTAAACTAAGAAGAAGAACTACAGCTGCTTCTCGATCCAGATTAGCGGCATTCAAACGTTCTTTAATAGGACCCATGTTTACTGGTCTAGGTTATCCACAATTTAATCAGTTTCCTATACCCACAACAGGCAGCTGCCTCGGGTGCTGCTAATCCCAGTTTATTAGCTAGTATGTATGGAAGATATAATCCATTTGTGCCAAAGAATCCTGCTTTACCTCCTTCTCCCTTCTCCGCGAGAGTAAACAATGCCATGGCGGCTGCTAATTACTCAAGTATGGAAGATTACTCTCAGCCGCCGCCATGCCACCACAAAATCATCCTGCAGCCGCAGCCGCAGCAGCTGCAGCGGCGGCTTCTATGCCCACCTCAGATCTCTATCAACGTTTACAATATCAACAACTACTCCAACAACATGCTGCTGCCGCTGCCATAGCTGCCCATCAAAGACAACAACAACAACAGCAGCAGCAACATCAACAACAACAACTTTCCACATTACACCATCTAGGTTCTCCTTCACATCAACATACACATCCATCTCCTACCGGTATACATCAACCTTTACAGGTGCTAACCCATCTAGGTCAACCTACTTCACCCGCTCACTCCATCTCACCGACAGTTAATGCGGCGTCTTCACCTCCCGCGCCTATATTAAAACCTGTAACGGTAGTTTCACGTAATAGCTGAGTTTTTATTGTAAGTTTACCTTAAATGTTGGGTTTAAGTTAGATTTTATTTGTATATATTTTTATCTCTTATTTTGGATAGAAAGTTTCTCGAGTCAGGGCATATTTAGGACCAAATATTGTATTCAATAAAAAAAAAGTTTTCAAAGTGATAATCTTTTTCATTGAAAGTCAAAGATAAAATGAAAGATAGACTGGAAATGTTTTTGAAATAAAATATTAAAACTTCTCTTTTCTTAGATTAACAGAAAAAAAATCGGATGGAATTTCGGATAAACAAGGATATATTTCTTAGAAGATATCTAGATATTAATAAAATCTCTCAGTTTAGAAATAGGTTGATAATCGATAGCTCTCCTATTTATTTTCCCTTATATAAATTGAGTAATTCGAAGAACTAAAGATTTTCTGATTCTGAATTGGAGAGAGTATACACATAAAGAATTTTAGTAGACGAAAAGTAATGAACGTTTTCAGTGGATTTATTAAAGCTTTCTCCACTTAGGGAACGAAACAATTCTAAAAATTATTCAAAAGCCCTATACTTTTATGAAACTAGTTTTTAATGACTGATTCGTGGACTGATTGCATCTTTTAATAAATAACCTGATATTTTTCATAAAATTGTATGATTGAATTGATATGCATTTTTTTCAACGGATGAGTTCCAGCGCAACTTTATTACATCAATTTCAAAATTCATTAACATCATTCGGATAATACTCTCAGTGTATAAACTTTCATCATTATTAGAATTCTAGTATTCATAACTAATTGATCTCAGAAATTAAAATTAAAAGCTTGGAATTTGTTACTATAAATAGGCATAGAAACAATTTGCAGGCTATTTGAACACTCAATTTCGAGAACTCACCATCCGTTCTTTCTCCTTCTCTCTCTCTCTTTCTCGCTCTCGTATATTTTTCAACGAATTTCCCGGTGAAATTTCCACTTCTTTCCCTTAGATGCCTTGAATTCGATACCATCGTCTGACCACCTACATGTACTGAGGCATTGTCTTGTTGGAAAATTAATTCTTCTTTGTTGCTATTTTCAATAAATGGCACCAATTTCTCTTCTAATACTATTATGTTCTCAAAAGAATTCATTCTGGTAATTGGAAATGCTAAATCAACCATATCGTCGAAACAAAAAGCGCCCCAAACCATTAACGATCCGCCTCCGAAATTGGTTTTAAGAAATATTGTGGTTCCTTACTTAGGTCTCTCCAATAGTTGTTAAAACCATCTGGACCATCAAGAAAAACTCACCTTTAATAGAAATTTATGTTTAAGCAGTCCTACTAACAACAGCGATTATTTACTTACCTTTATCCAGTTAGTATGTAAATTCCTTTTACCGAATTCAAGTCGAGATATTTTGTAGCGGAGTAATAACCTTGGCACACACTCAAAGAAAAGAGCATCATCATCATGGTAGTTTAAGAGCATCATGTTATGTTTACAATGTCTTACAATCATAATAGGACCGTAGCAATCATAATGACGATGAAATCGTCTTCCGTAATCGTAATATGATCAGCCGGAATCATATGCGTAATAATTAGGATCATAATATGATAATTTCGTGTCCGCAATCATATTTAATCATATTTTTTTTCTGCGTACCGAGAAAAAATAAATGTGAATTCAAATTTCGGGTGGTCTAGAGTGGTAGAGGGTGGTATTGACAAAAATTAAATAAATACTCCACAAAAAGTTAGTTCATAGGTTTTCTTCGTTCATTTGCATTTATTGAAATAGTTTGAGTACTTCGAAGAATTAAAGACTCTCTGATTATGAATTGGAGAGAGCATACACATAGAGAATTTTAGTAGACGAACATTTTCAGCAAATTTATGAAAGCTTTCTCCACTTAAAGAACGAAACAATTCTTAAAATTATTCAAAAGCTTCATACTTTTTTATGAAAGTAGTTTTTAATGAAACTTTTCGTTGACTGATTGCAACTTTTAATAAATAACCTGATGTTTTTCATAAAATTGTGTGAATGAATTGCTATGCATTTTTTTCAACGAATGAGTTCCAGCGCAACTTATATTACTTCAATTTAAAAAATTCATTATAATTATGCGGATAATTCTCTGAGTGTATAAACTTTCATCATGATTAGAATTCTGGTATTCATAACTAATTGGTCTCAGAAATTAAAATTAAAAGATTTGAATTTGTTACTATAATCTATATATCTATAGATATAGAACCAATTTGCAGGCTATTGGAACACATTCATACATACTCAATTTCGACAACTCACCATCCGTTCCTTCTCCTTCTCTCTCTCTCTCTCTCTCTTTCTCTCTCTCTTATATTTTTCAACGAATTTCCCGATAAAATTTCCAATTCTATTTTCTCTTCTACGAACGACACAAAGATATGTCGTTCATATTTCTTTGTTCCTTGTGCAGAATGGGGACAAGAAGCAGATTTTGAACGACACTCTCAATGGCGACCTCTGACCGGAATCATGTGAATTGGGTCGATTTGTGTTTGTTGACTAATATGACCGTGGGTCATCAATGTCATCCGTATATGTGGGCGATTTCAATATTGATAAGCTGAAATCTCTTAATGTACTAGGAATGAAAAATCCATATATCAGACCGAAAAGAGAACAAAATTCTCATGTATCGACATGAGCTTCAAAGTTTTTATTGGAGCTTCTGGACAGTGTACAATGGAGAGCATCGGCGCTTATTGATTTCAGTACGGATATGCCTGCTCTATTGGCTCATTTAAGCATCGTCATAACGTGGATTGTGTAACACTGTTCAACACTCAAAGGAAAAGCTGGATCATATTTATGAAAACCTTTAAAATATGATTAAAGCTTCATTATTTTTCGAGCAATAAAACTGTTTCATAAACATGCATGCATTACGGAACTCCACACGGATTTGGCTCAATTTTGATATCGAAGTGTGTTAATCCTCCATCAGACTAAAAGATTCGTTTTGCATTACCTTTTCGGATTTTGAGATATCGGCCATTATTCATTTTTCTATGAAATTATGAAGAATTTATGAAGCATGTTGCATAAATATTTATGAAAAATTTCATCATGTTTATGAAAACTTCTTCCTTAGATGCCTTGAATTCGATACCATCGTCTGACGACCTACATGTACTGAGGCATTGTCTTGTTGGAAAAGTAATTATTCTTTGTTGCTATTTTTAATAAATGGCACAAATTTCTCTTCTAAAACTATAATGTTCTCAGAAGAATTCATTCAGGTGCTAAATCAAAGATATCATTGAAACAAACGATCCGTCTTTGAAATCGGTTTAAAAAATATTGTGGTTCCTTACGTAGGTCTCTCCAATAGTTGTAAAAAATTTATGTTTGAGCAGTCCTACTAACAACAGCGATTATTGACTTTCCTTTATCCAGTTGGTGTGTAAATTCCTTTTAGCGATTTCAAGTCTAGCTATTTTGTGGCGGGGTAATAACCTTGGCACACACTAAAAGAAAAGAGCATCATATTATGGTAGTTTTAGAGCATCTTGTTATGGCTACAATGTCTTACAATCATAATATGACCGTAGCAATCATAATGACGATGAAGTCGTCTTCCGTAATCATAATATGATCAGCCTGAATCATATGCATCATAATAAGGATCATTATATAGTAATATCGTGTCCGGAATCCTTTAAGAGAATACTTATGGTTGATTTGGAAATATTTACCTTACATTCATCGGTTATTTGATTGAGACTCTAATTTGTGTTGCTGTCACAGTTAAATATTTTGTGATTATTTTACGCTGATCCCGATCAAAAAACTTTTTTTTGGGCACTTGCACACAGAGAAATAAATTGCCAACCGAATTGAAAAGTGTATATTAACGGTAACAACTTATAAATTCAGTTAATACAACGGTATTTACATTCGATTTCTGTATATTTTGGGTGTTGCAACTAAAATACAGTTGAATTAACCGAACTTTGTTGTGTAAACTAATGTTCAATTGTATCAACCTACTGAAATTCGTAATAACCGAATTTGTGTCGTAGTAACCGAATTTCGGTTGGCAAATAGGTAAACTTTTCTCTGTGTGTGCATAATTTGCAAAATTTGTGACAACCACATGTGAACTGTTTATTTTTCTATAAATTTCGAAAACTTAAGCCACTTTTTAAATAACTATGATGAAATTTGACGCACACGCACACTCATTTCAACCAAAATCATATTAGCTTCAATAAAAGGCATGCTTAATTCAAAAATGTTTGCATAAAAATTAAATGTGAATTCAAATCTCGGATGGTTTAAAGTTATGTATTGACAAAAAAAAAAATACTTTACAAATAGTTAGTTCATAGGCTATTTAGTTCTTTTCCATTTATAGTTCTTTTCCATCTTTTAGTTTAAATGTTTGGTCGAACATTTTTTTTAATTATGCATATTGTTATATTGTTCAATTGTTTGTTTAAACAAATCTGCACAGTATAAGCGAAAATCCCAAATGAACACTTAAAATTGAACTAATTAATTTTTAAACCGTTCATTTGGTATTTTCTCTCATATTATGTAGATTTGTTAAACAAACCATTAACCAATACAACAATATAAGTAATTGAAAAAAAATTGTTGAACGAATTTATGAGCTAAATAACGAATTAGTTTAATAAATGCAAATGAACTTGGAACTAGAATGCCCAACTCTATAAAAAGTGAGTATAGGGTAGAGATTGGCAAATGAGCAGAATTTAGCTTTTTGATTGTGAGTGAAAACCAATTTTACTCACGTGAGTTAGTGTGAGTAAGAACAAATTCTTAGTGCGTGAGTTAAATGTTTGCGTGAGTAGAATTTTGCCAAACTATTTTTTTTTCGCTTTTAATAAATATTTGCTTTAATTTTTTCATCGATTCAATATTTTTGGGTCTTTAGAATACAAAGTAAATGGCAAAATCGCATATTCGGAGCAATTTTGAGTTAAAAAATCACAATTTACATTAATTTTTATTTACTCGTTAGATTGACTAAAATCCGAATTTACTCGCGTGAGTAAGTATGAGAAGAAAAAATTTCTCGTTAGTAGAATTATTCTCTCTTGAGCGTGAGTGACCATTCTCTAGTATACATTGAGATAATTATCTTCACTTCAGTATTGCATTTCTTTATACCTTTATTGAAAATTGTCACTGGAGCTCGTCAATTAACGGTCTGTTTTTGTAAGACGTGTCACTCAAAAAATTCGTGTAAATGAGTGAAGAAATTCATTTTGGGGTTTTGTAATGCAAATGTCACTTTGAATTGAGTAAAAACGTAAGAGTTGCCAGTTTTCGTCTCTTTTTTT
>CM037854.1:20101583-20274442 GCA_021234595.1 Delia radicum | reverse complement strand
TTCAGGCAATGTCAATGCACACCGATATTTTTAGCCCCATTATGCCCGAATTCCATTAACTGGCTAGTTTATGATCAAACTTTAAGAAAATATAGCTATTTACAGGAATTTTCAGATCTTGTCAGACTATTTCGGTAACGGTATTTTAAGGAAATCGCTATTTGAATAACTTGGGTAACGGTATTTTTAGCGATAACGTTCTTTGAGTTATTTCGGTAACGGTATTCTAAGGATATTGATATTTTGGTTATATCGGTAACGGTATTTTACGGATAACGTTATTTAAATTATTTCGGTAACGGTATTTTAGGGATAACGACAGTCAGTTGAAAGGGGTTTGAATTGATAACGGTAATTTAGCGGTATTGCCTACCATCACTGGTTATAACGAACTCGTAGGGACAGGACAATTTAGCTCCTTATTCTTAAATTCTCCTAATTTTAACATTTCGGTTTGTAATATTGAAACAATTCCTCAATCAAATTACATTTCATACAGTTTTTAACTCTTTTCAGCGAAGTTTCAAGTAAAAAGCTTAAATTTTTATAATTTGTAGCACAATTTTCATAAAAAAATTTAGATTTTTTAATGTGTTCGTTATAAGCTTAACCCTCTATCGGGTAAGGCTGCCTCAGGGCAGTCTTCATTAAATTTACCACAAATGCGTCAAATGAGCGTTTTATACATAGAAATTAATCTATTGCAATAGAAAACTAAATTTACTAAATATTTTGCAAAGACATTTTTCGTGTGCCGTCCACGGTTTGGAAGCGAGAAAGCTTCAAAATTAAAATTTCGTAAAATTTCAAAAACTTATTATTTTAAAAAAATATTGTTTTCAAAAATCTAAAAAACCAATTTAAGTTGACTAAAAAACTATTTATAATAAAATATAAGTAAGATTGAAGCTTTATCTTTAATAATAAGTCCTTACTTTAGTCCAAGGACTCACAGGATTTTATCAGGATTCTTCTAAAGGACACCGTCTTAACTTATAAACTAATAGACGGATTTTTATGAAATTGCAGAAAGAAGACATTAAGTATTAATAGCAAAGCTTTAAAGTTAGAACAATATAAATTGAAGTTTAGATACTTTTTCACCTAATTTCGCTTTTGCCAAAAAGCGAAAATCGCGATATCTTCTTAAATAATAGCAGAAAAAAAATAGTTTTTCGAGCGTGGTTATATCTTGGTAAAAGAAATATTTTTTGTCCAAAACTTCTCTTTTATATGCTTTAGTTTCCAAAATGCAACCTAAAATATTTTGGCTCTTATCGCCTAAATTAGGCAACGATAAAAAATTTTGTTGAAGAACTTATTATTTGTATTTCGAGTGGAACACATGGTATGAATTGCGTTGCAAAACATCGTTTGCCAGTTAGAGGGTTAACAATTTGTTATGAAAATCCGCAAACGGGTCCAAAAAATTTGTTCGTTATACAAAAAGTTCGCTATAACCGTATTATTTTGTAAGAAATACGTTAGTAAATGCATACTGACCAGAAAAATCATTCGTTATAGCCTGCGTTCGTTATAAGCGAACTCCACTGTGTTTTGATATCCAATGTGTCTATGTGTTTTGGAATTAATTGAGTTGTTGTCCTTTTTGGAAATTGTTATTATTGTAAATGTATATATGTATTAATGTGTGGCTATGTTTTTGTGGTCTTTCTTTTATAGTATGAGTTTAGCATTCGATATTATGATATTTAAGACATCTCTATTGATCTCTGGTGTTGTTTCTTCTTCTTTTCAGTTCAAAGGCTGCTTGCTATTAAATTTGATGCTGCCCAATGTATGACACTGATATATTTTTAGTTTATTTTTTTTTTTTTTGAGACTTTTTGTTTTATTCTATTTTTTAAGTAAAACAATTACCTCAAAGATACCGCCTTCGTTGGTTATTGGTTGAGATTTTTCTTCAAACACTTTTTCATTAATTTTCCATATGTCGGCAAGTGTTTGATGTTAATTTATCTGATTTGGAAAAATGTTTAGGAACATTTATTATGAATAAGTGAAAACATTCATGTTTTTCTTTAACAATTTAACAAGTATTTTTGTTTGGAGGATTTTTATTGTTTTTATGCATGTTTTAATTTTATAAGTGGGTAATATGAGATCTATTGGTCATGGTACGATATGTTGAAGAATATTATTATGGGTTAAGTGGTTGACTTAATAATCGTAGTAAAATATGTTAAATTAACAACATTAGTTGGTGTATGGTTTAATTTAATATTAACAAAATGGTTGATCGATATTAACCAATGCCTACACATAGAGAATAAATTGGTTGGAATTCCATTGTAACCAACAAAATTTAATCTTTCATCAGAATAATTAAACTATATTGTAAACAGAAAATATCTAAAATGAACCAAAACACAGTCACATCATTCAAAATATTTGTTTTTCTAATCAATATTGAAAAAATATTATCTTCTACATTACCTTTAATACCAACAACCAACCACTTTTCGGAGATTTTATCCCTTGAATAAAATATTTGCAGTTAAAATCGAATATTAGTTTAGCCTGCAAAAAAAAAAAACAATCACTTTCTCTAAAATATTAGTTTTTGTTACCAATTTTAAAATAATATAAAGTTTTTTAATAATTTTGGTAACTCTAATAAAATATTAAGATTAGCAACCCAATTTCTGTTGTACATACAAGTCCATTTTTTGACATTCATATATAAACATGAAAGAAAAAAAAATATTCAAGGTAGGAATTTGAAAATACAAATTAAAATTGGGTTTAGGCTAGAGGTAAAGTGCTTGCTTGACAAACGGAAGATCGCCGGTTCGAGCCCAGTTCGAGGCATAAAATGTTTTATTAATAATATAAATTTTGTAGAATATTATAGTCCATAAACATAAAATATTCAATTGTTACAATTAATATTCGAAATTTGTAAATAAATGTTGCTTGTTACATACAATAGTATTAAAATTTAATAATAGAGATATTACGTGGAACCACAAAAATTCGGTTGGCAAAAAATTCGGTTGCAACTACAAAACTGTTTTCTGTGTGTACGATCAAATCGGGGTTCCCGATGAAAAAAGTTTCGATATACTCATATACAACATGATATCATTATACATACATACACTCGGGAACTTCTACTTTAAAAATATGTAGTGGTTTGGATTGTAATACAGTTTCTTTATTTTTAATGTAAATGTCAGTCATTTGTAGAACAAATAAATTTTTTTACTAACCTTGTAGCTCATTTAAAAAAACAAACCACATCAAATGACTGTTTTATGATTTTACATTCATTTTACAGTAGTTTTTTGTTATTTAAACAAATAAATGTTTGTTTATTTTTTACTAGCATGTGGTTAATTTTTACTACAACTGTTAGTCATTTTATGAACATTAAAAACAAATGACAATGTTAGTTGAATTTGATGAAATGTAAGTCGTCCTTTCTTTAAGTGAAATTTCATTTGTTTTTAACTACATTTGCAGTGAGTGGTCTTTACCTAAATAGTATTCTAAGTGTATATATATGTGTGGCAATATATTACGATATATGTTCATTATGGTGATAACTTTTTTTGGACAACATTCTCCCCAGGGGTTTTCTAATGGCAAATATTGTATTAATGATAAAAAAAACTATTTCAGTTCAATTTGGTAAAAAAAACCTTACGCACCGACAGCGATTTCTAAAATGCCTTTAATATATTAATATGTGAAAACAGATTTTTTTTATATAAAAACTGCAAAAAAATAGCGGAAATTAAAAGCAAATTTGGGAGAAAACTATTCCATTGACTCGAAAACGGACTTTACTATTGAAATCAGCATGCATTAATTATATAGATGTGATGGTCACACGTTGAGGCATCAAAAAAAGTTTTTTTTTAACTTTGTTTGATTCAAAACTTTAACGCGTTTGGTGCGTAACCTTTATTAACGATAGCGAAAAACTAAAAACTCAGTTCTTAATATTTGACCATGCCCTACACGATTTTGTCTGGGGAGATTTGATATTTGCACAAAATGCAAAAAGTTATTACCCTAATGTTCATGTCTTATATCTAGTTTAATATGGCGTAATATATCATCATATATCATTGTATGGTATGTTATATATTAGCATATATTAGCATATCTTGTATATTTGATCATATGAAATATATATATGCATGTATATATGAGCATATATTTTGCCATATATGAGCATATTTAAGTGTTTATGGTAAAATAAATCAAAAATAATTTCATCACTTTTATATCAAATTATATATGGCAAACATATCATAATATATAAATATAAAGCATGTTTTTTTACTCAAAAATTCAGTGAAATTATTCATTTATTTTTAAATTTAATTATATTTTTACGCACTTGCATAGTACATTAACACGATTTTTGTTGACCAACTTACACGTAATGTGTGTATTTTTTTCATTTACACACATATAGTAAATTTACCCAACTTATAGTAGGAGTATAGTTTCCTACTATAAGTTAGGTAAATTTCAACAGAAATTAATTAGAGTGTACTTAAAATTCATCATCAGAATAATTAAACTATATTGTAAACAGAAAATATATAAAATTAACCAAAACACAGTCACATCATTCAAAATATCTGTTTTCCTAATCAATATTGAAAAAATATTATCTTCTACATTACCTTTAATACCAACAACCAACCACTTTTCGAAGATTTTATCCCTTGAATAAAATATTTGCAGTTAAAATCGAATATTAGTTTCGCCTCAAAAAAAAAAAAAAACAATCATTCTATCTAATATAAAAGTTTTCGTTAGCAATTTTAAAATAATATAAAGTTTTTTAATAAATTTTGGTAACTCTAATAATATATTAAGATTAACAACCCAATTTATGTTGTACAAGGTGGCGCAAAAATAACCTTCCGATGTTTTTTGGCTGTAATTTAAAAAAAAAATGAAAAACTTTGATTATTCTTGTGAATTATTTTTATTTTGTATTTTAATTTTTTTTACATCAAGTCGAGAATATGATGTCATGTAAATGGCCGCCGCCACAGTTGATTGTCATTTGAGCCCTTTTTATGGCATTTTCCATCACTTTGGCCAAAACTTCCGGCGATAAGTTCTCACATTCTTGACGGATATTGTCTTTAAGAGCTGCAAGAGTCTGAGGCTTGTTGACATAAACCCGCGACTTCAAAAAGCCCCACAAAAAGAAGTCTGGAGCGGTCAAATCAGGCGATCTTGCTGGCAAATCGCCAAAACGGGAGATAAGGGCGCCCGGGAAATGCATCCTTCAGCATATCGGTTGTGGTACGTGCAGTGTGTGCCGTTGCACCGTCCTGTTGGAACCACATGTTTTCCAATCCCAATTCATCAAGTTGCGGCAAAAAGAACTCGTTGATCATTGCTCTGTAGCGCTCACCATTCACAGTAACCGTTTGGCCCGCGATGTCTTCGAAGAAAAAAGGTCCGATGACTCCTCCAGCGAAAACAGCACACCATACAGTGACTTTGAGCGGGTGTAATGGCTCTTCGTGGGTTACACGCGGATTTTCAGTGCCCCAGAAGCGTAAATTTTGCTTATTTACGTACCCGCTAAGATGGAAATGGGCCTCATCACTCATGATTATTTTTGATGAAAAATCATCTTCCTCTGGTAGTCACCAATATTCCGCGTTCTGGAGCAGTGTAGCGTAACATTGTTTATTAACGTGTATTTCGCATGTGTTTACTACACAAATGTCAAAACAGAACTGACATTAGGGGCCAATCGCAAAATTTATAGCATTTTCTGATAGGAGGATTACTTTTGCGCCACCTTGTACATACAAATCTATTTTTAGACATTAATATTTAAACTTGAAAGAAAAAAAAACTTCAAGGTAGAAATTTGAAAATACAAATTCAAATTGAGTTTAGGCTAGAGGTAAAGTGATTGCCTGATAAGCCGCTTCGGGCACAGTTCGCGGAGATGCATTTTTTATTAATAAAATAATTTTAAAATTATATAATTTTTTGTTATAGTTTTGGTAACTCTAATAAAATATTGAGATTAGCAACCGAATTTCTATTGTACATACAAATCTATTTTTAGACAAATATTTAAATTTGAAACAAGAAAGTATTCAAGGTTGAAATTAAAAAAAAACATATTTAAATTAGGTGTAGGCTACAGTTAACGTAATTGCCTGATAAACGGGAGATCGCCGATTCGAGCCCACTTCAAGGCATATAATTTTTTTATTAATAAAATAAATTTTTGTCCATAAACATAAAATATTCAATTGCTACAATAAAAATTCGAAATTTGTAAATAAATGTCGGTTGTTACAATAGTATTAAAATTTAATAATAGTGATAGTACGTGAAACCACAAAAATTCGGTTGGCAAAAAAATCGGTTGCAACTACAAAACTGTTTTCTGTGTGTACTTTTTTAAATTTTTCAAATATTTTTCATAATTTGAAACGCGATATTTCAATATCCGCTGGGATTAGCTGTCCTAAACTTGGACGAGGATATAGTTTTATGATGTACATCTTCTATACCAAGTTTGGTTGAAATCAGAATGTGTGCAGGAAATCGAATGATTGATTTCATATGTTTTCAGTCATATATATTAGAGCGACTCACCAAAAAAAGTGCTCAATGTACCCTCCTAAAAATGAACCTTGGACTTTTTTAAGACGACATTTAAAATATTTCGGCTCCAGCTTTGACCTCTCGTGAGCTGGACCATTTTAAAAATGGGTCTATTTTTGCATGTTTTGTTAATTTGAGAATCTGTTTCCTTACCAACATATACAATATGGGTATCATAAGAAAGGTTTTTTTAAGGCGCGTCCAACTGTATATACAATTTGTCCAAGGACTATCATCCATGTCCTTTTTTTTTAAGGATATTCTGTAAAAAAAACGGTTTTTGAATTTTTTGTTCGGGGTTGTTTGTAATAAAAATGCCAAAATAACATATTTTAATCTTTAGTCGATTTAATTAAATACGGGTCTCAGCTTTTTTTGAAATTCGTGCTAGTTCTGACAAAAATGCAATGGGGTGGTAACTCTTCGTTTTAAATAGGGCAATATGGGTATCAAATTTTTTCTTTTGCCAAGTACATCATCTTTGTATGTAAATAATTTAGATTTTTGCAAATTAGATGCATTTTACACGGTGCTCTGGAATATATATAAATGCAATTTTGTGGTAACTCTAATATGATAGCGGATTTAGTTTCTAGAATCTAGATCATGTATGGATGAAAATAGGACTAAAAAAGAAAAAAAAATGATCCACGACTTTTTGGCGGCATATAAAATTCAATAACTTTTTTAATTTGCGAAAAAAATATGCCGCCAAAAAGTCGTGGATCATTTTCTTTTTTTTTCTTTCTTTAGTCCTATTTTCAGCCATACATGATCTATAAATATTAGAGTTACCACAAAATTGCATTTATATATATTCCAGAGCACCGTGTAAAATGCATCTAGTTTGCAAAAATCTAAATTATTTACATACAAAGATGATGTACTTGGCAAAAGAAAAAAGAATTTCAAAAAAGCTGAGACCCGTATTTAATTAAATTGACTAAAGATTAAAATATGTTAATTTTGCATTTTTATTACAAACAACCAGGAACAAAATATTCAAAAACGTTTTTTTTTTACAGAATATCCTTAAAAAAAAGACATGGATGATCGTCCTTGTATAAATTGTATATACAGTTGGACGCGCCTTAAAAAACCTTAAATTAACAAAACATGCAAAAATGGACCCTTTTTCAAAATGGTCCAGCTCACGAGAGGTCAAAGCTAGAGCCGAAATATTTTAGACGTCATAATACAAAATACCAATGTTCATTTTGAGGGGGGTACACCTTACACGAATTTCGCTTCCATACAACTTGAGTCGCTCTAATATATATATACATATATATATTTTGAATAAGAAAAATTAACAAAACATTTAGTGAAATTTAAAAAAACATTTTTTGAAATAAAAATTAGTTAACATTTAGAAATATTCTGCCTACTTAAGAAAATGTTTTATTACAAAATTTTTTGCGCACCATCTTATTAATTACCGAGCATGTGTTTTTCTAAAAATTAGTAACTCTCTTTATGCATCTGCACCATGATGAACGAATTTCGTAATGAAACAAAACTCAAAACTTTTATTTATTTTAGTCAAAGTGTTAAAATCATAAAAAATCACATTCATTGCTATAGAAACGACCTTTTTGAAAGCCATAAAACTATAAGTAGATTCATTGTTGAACAAATAGGGACAAACGAAAATTCGACGAAAAAATTAAAAACATTTGAAAACGTCAGTGCACAACGGAAAACTATGTAGGTAGATTTGAATAACAGGATCGTAAAGTTTAACATTAGCAAAGGCACAAAGTTAGAACACAAATTCAACCGCGACAAATTTAACGAAACGCACACCACATTTTGATGGCGTGATGCATGCGGAGTTAAGATCTACTAAAACTGAACTAAACGAATAATATGGAAAAGGGAATAATTGTCCTTTTTGAAGGATACAACACAATAGAAAATGACTAACATTATGGGCAATTATTGCTGTGAATGATATCCCACAGTGGAACTAACCACCGGAATTTGGTAGCAGAAATCTTTGCTAAAAAGACAGAGGAAGAAAATTTGAAATGAATGTTTTCCGTTGGTTTTGAGTAGATGGTCAAATTCGTAATGAAGAAGAAGAATTAAAGTACATTATGTTCACTCTGATGAGTTAATTTGGTATTATACGGTTATTTGACATTAACAGTTTGGACATGTTAAAGAAATTTGAGTTATTGTTCTTAAAGAAAATCGTTTATGATTTAATGATTTGCTTCATTTAGAGGCCAAGCTTGTAAATGTATAGTCCTTACGGATGGCCAGGATACGCAAATACATTTGACTCAAAAATAAGTGTAGTTAAATGTGGTTGCCTATGAAACCATAATTGCCGAGCTATATCATCTTTGGCAGATGCGAAATAGTCATGGCGATAAGGCGTACATTTACTTACACCCTCAATAAGTACAACATAATCGAAGACCACAGTGGTTGGCTCGGTTGATTTTTCTGGTTTGCGATTTAAGGATTATAATGTCCATTTGAAAAATGTCTATACATTGTGTGTGTGTGTGTCTCTGTTGTTAAACTGATGAGACGATTATAGTGTTTTAAATCAATTAGTTTTGTCGAATCTCGTCATAATTCGCCCTCCATGTTGCCATACAATGTAAAAACAAGTAAAAACTCTCTTTCAATTTTCCATATCCTTTGAGTCCTTCCAATATTTTTTGTAGGAGTAATTCTATTGCTTGGTAATGCCTTGTAGAGAAAAAAAATCCTGGCGGCATTTTTCTTTTTAAAGATATTATAAGTCATCATTACATTCTTTAGTTTGGCAAATTTTGTTTCGGATTTTCTAGTTGTCTCAATTAAATCATACAAAAAAATAAAAAAAAAAAACGTTTGCTGTTTGGGTGTACGTATGTACCATCAAGTGATAATGGTTGGAAAAAATAATGTAGGCGGACATTTCTTCCATACAACTTATTTTAACCTGCTCTATGTCAAGCATTCATGTGATTGTTCTTTTACCGCTTGAAATTAGTTTCATGTTGCCGACTCTACAAAGGGAGTCCTTTATTTTTTGGCAATTTCTACAGCTACCGCTGACTGAGCATATTTTGTTCCTTTTCTTTTAGACTGTTATATGAGAAATGAAAAAAACAGATGAAAAATCTCGAAAAAAAAAATTTGTATGTGCCTATTTGATATTTTAGAGAATTGTTTAAAAAATCTCATATTAAATACTATAATGATGTCAACCGTCTTTGTTGCTAAACAATGCTCATTATATTGTTGACTTCTTTTAAGATTTTGCCGACTTTAAATTTCAGAATATCTTCCCAGCAAAAAATAAACTGGTAAGCAGTAACTACATTTGTATGCTTCCAAAATAGCGCTTCACCGCCTGGCGTACTATAAAGCAATTATGAAAGGCATTCAGCTTCACAAAATGCCTTCTTTGAAGCAGTGAATAATGCTTATAATGAAGCAATAAATAATGCATACCATTAAGCATTAATGTTGTCAACATACAAAAAAAGCGCTTCTTATTGCCTAAGAAGTCATGAATTTTGTGCTTCTAAGAGCACAAAATTCATTTAACCATTTACTTGGTTAAAAGAGACACACCAAGTGAGACATCGTGAACAAAAATCATGCCTTCTGGATTTGCTTTGGAATCGTTTCGTATTTAAATAATGCCTTCCGGAAACGCTTCTGGGTAAGCACTATTTTTTGCTGGGTTGTTATTACAACAATAACACCGGTCGAGAAGATTTTTGGCTCTGACTTCTAAATGTCAAATGTTGTTACATTGATAGAATTTTTGTTTGTATTATTAATGAATGTTTTTTATTAAGTTGGATTCATTGGTTTAATGAATAACTTTCATTAAATTAATGAAAAATTTGTTAATTAAATAACATTTTCATAAAATATTTTTGGTTGATCCTTAAAATATGCAATACTTTTTTTTTAATAATGTATGTCTTTCATTAAGTTGGATTCATTGATTAATGAAAAATTTTCATTAAATTAATAAAAAATTCATTAATTAAAATCAATTTTCATCACAAATTTTTGGTTGATCCTTAAAATATGCAATAATATTTTGTTAGTGAATGTTTTTCATTAAGTTGAATTCATTGGTTTAATGAAACATTTTCATTGAAATAATAAAAAATTCATTAATTAAATGAAATTTTCATAAAATATTTTTGGTTGATACTTAAAATATGCAATAAGTTTTATATAATTTAGTTCAAATATTTAGTTCCATTAGATTTCCACAGGAGAAACTATTGACAACCATTATTTTAATACAAAAGTCTAAATAAGCACATCATTTTGTTTTTGTCATTTAGGTAAATCGGTAACGCGGTACTGTTTACATGTTGGTGGTTGCGGGTTTAAGTCTTGTACAGCGAGGCGTAAAAAAAACTGAAAAATAAATATGAACAAAATTAAAAAAATATAAAACAAAATATATGTGAAACAGAAAAAAATATTTTTTTAAAAAATATTTCATATATTTAGTTAGAATATTGTTCTACCTCAAGTAAAAAAACCTAATATGATATTGTCATATTAGATTAAATTTGTTGCTTTTCAAAAAGTTTGATCATTTTCCTGATAGGCAATAGAATTTTTTCATTTGCATCACCCAAATCTTCAGTTGTCTGCAATCGAAAAAGATAATTGGATTAACTCAAATCGACACATTACATACAACAGAAAAAATAAGCTCTAAGAGAATCTTTTTGTCTGCATTCGTGTATAGGGTTACCAGATCATACAGTTTATACACTAATGTAATGTCTCGGTTTGAGTTAAGCCAATTATTTTTTTCTTTTGCAGACAACTGAATATTTGGGTGATGCCAATGAAACAATTGTATTGTTTATCATGAAAATGGTCACACTTTTTGAAAAGCAATAAATAAAATCTAATATGACAATAAATATTAGATTTTTGGACTTGAGTTAGAACAATATTCTAACTAAATAGATATATGAAAATATACGAAATCCGAAAAATTTTTTTTGGTATTTTTAATACAAAAATTAAAAAATTTTGGAAAAATATTTTGTTAAAGGGAAATTAGAGTAGTTTTGATTAACTTTTTTAATAGTTTTTACATTTTTGTTTTGAAAAATTTGATACAGGTTGAGGAAATGTCCCATTTTTCCTTCCCCTGAATCCACGCCTGCCTGGTACACACAGAAAATTGAAGTGCCAGCTGAATTGAAAAATGTATTGTTTTAGCTACATCCTGTAAGTTCAATTAGTATAGCCATATTTAACTGTGATTTACAAATATTTTGGGAGTTGCAACTAAAATTCAATTGAAGGGCTTATTGTAAAAACTTGTTAAGCCACATTTAATTTTCATTATCTTTTCACCTTTTAACGGTTAAAAAATTGCAAAACAATATGAATTTTGCTGGACGTTTATGCTCAGGTACTTGCAATAAGTGTTTAAGCAAGACTTATCTCAAACATTCATCAAAGGAAGTCTAGAAAACAGCAAAAATCCATAAAACAATAAATATGGCTTATCAAGTTTTTGCAATAAGCCCACCAATTGTATTAACTAATTTTTTATTGAAACCCTATATTAAGTTGTAGCATATGATGCTAGTCGTAGTAACCGAATTTTAGTTGGCAAATGGCAACATTTTTCTCTGTGTTTTTTTAATAAAATACGTTTGTTCCGAATAATGTGTAAGACTGACACATATTTCCATAACCATCATACTTTTTGTTCTACAACCTAGTATGCCTCTTAATCCTATCGAAACCAGACATTACCAAATAATGGGTAAAGTATGTATCGCCATAGGGCTCTATGCATTACAATACACCTTACTTCACTGATGAATGGTACAGACGATGAGCCCAAAAGTAATGGGTGGACTCATTACCTAGTAGGAAGTAAAGTAACTGGTTACTTTTATTGTTACGAGGGTTGGAAAAGTAATAGATTTATAAATAGATTTTCTTAAAAACAAATTTATAAAAAAAAATTATTACAAATAAATTTTTTTAATTAAATAAATTACGTGTTAGCGGTGAGATTCGCACCTGGGGTCTATGGTTGTTAGGCGAGAACTCTACCAAAGGAGCTATCATCACATATAATAATAGGTTGCTTAAAATGTACCCTTATGCTTACACAAAATCTCAAAATAATGTGTCAAAATATAGATTTTTAAAAAGTATATTAAACATTACTTTACGTTTATATTTCATGCATTATGTAATTGACAATCGGTAAGTCATTATTTTATGCTTTGAAATAGTGTAAAAGGTTATGATGTATCATTACAAGGTAACCCATGAGTTTTCAATTATTGGTAACTCATTACTTCATGTCTCAAAATAATGTTGAAGGTAAGGAGTATACATTACAATGTAATGCATTACGTAACCAACTAGTGGTAACTCATTAATCTATATTTCGAAATAATGCTGAATGTAAGGAGTATTCATTACAAAGTAATGCATTATGTAACCCACTATCGGTAACTCATTACTTGGTGTTGGAAAATAATGATACATGTAAGGAGTATACATTACAAGGTAATGCATTACTTTATCGCACCCATTACCAAAGTTTTGCTGGGATATAAATAAATTTCACAGAATTTTGATTTTTCTACCTGTCAATTATTTCGCGCACACTTTTAAGAGATTAGTGTAACTTTTAGTACAATGGCTCATAAATCTATCGCTTAAACAATGAAACGGTGGCAGGATTGTAATAAAAATTACGCGATTGTAAATTTTTGACAATGTTAAGTGTGTTTTCGTTGAATATTTTAAATTAGTTACACAGAAAATATTTACAACGAGCTTTAATTCCGAAGTTGATAATATCAATTAATATATTAATTGATTTTGCACCTATAATGCAAAAAAGCGTTTCCCATTAACTTTTGCTTCACGGATCCTTTGAAACATTTCTACTTTCCCTCCACACAATTTTTTTTTCATACACGTATTTAAAAAAATTAAGTTGTACAAAATTTGTTTTTTTTTAAATTGAAATTACATTACAAAAACAAAATCCAGTAAAACCCATCTTAGTTGGGGAACTTCAAGGGACCCAACAAATTAATTCGTTGTAAGCGAGGTTCGTATTTACTGGACAAAAATTTGTTTTAATTTTTTTTATTGTCCATAAAATATTAAAAACTTTTATAAACTTTTTTTAATATTGGAAAATTCATTCCTTTGATTTCATAAATGGATAGAGATGGGAAAATGATAAATTGCTGAATTGCTAAATACCCGGTAAAAAGGGTAGATTGGTTAAAAATGGGTAAATACCTGGGTATTTACCAAAAATTTAGCGAACAAACACATTTAGCAGCAAATTTTAAAGGACGTTATAATAACCCTATGGGGAATGGTACCGGTTCTGCGTGTGCCACAGGATCGGTCCCTTCGTGCCAGAGACCGGTCCTCTGCTAAACCCTACCCTATGTAAACAACTGGCAACTTTAACATTGGCTTGTCATAGGAGGGGGTCATTTGTCCTGCTTTAAACCACATAGTGGCATGCCACAGGACTAACTAAAGATGGGCATACCAAAAGACTGTCGCAAAAGGGCCATGTCGTATAAAATAAACGAAAACTAAACAGCTTCCAATGGATAAAATTCTGTCCAACTGCCTTTTTAATGTAAATAAGCATTCTGGTTAAGTGGTATGTCCTCCCTTCACCAGTCACAGGATTGGTAATTCTAGGACAATTGACAAGTCTTAACCCACTTCAGTATTAAATTATACCAGTTCTGTGATAAGTCCTGAATAAGTTTAACCAGTCACTTTTAGGTCAATTGACTCCTCATTCCCCATAGGGAAATGTTATAAATGAAAATGACAATGCTTACAGAGCAGTTGAAACATCACAACTCAAGCGTTAGGCTTGAGTTTAACAGACATTTCCATTTTTGCCTAAAAAAAAAATGTTTTTTTTGTATTTTAGTATCATAAATTTTAGTTATTGACATTTCAAATGTTTTATATAAATAGGTGTTATCTTACCCGAGTTCGTCTTAAAACAAGTTTAATGCACAAAACTTCTAAAAGTTTTGTGCATTAAGTGCAAAAGTGTTAGGAAAATTTGTTAATTTGTTGAAAATTTAAAAAAATTTCAAAATTATTTTATTATTTTAGCCATAGAATTTTCTTAAGCTTCAACCACAATTGACTTACCAATTGTAAATTTGGTTTAAAATTTATCTTATATTGTCCTTGAATTTACCCTGCGGGAAACGAAGGGTCGATTGATCCAAAGTGACAAATCTGTGATATATGATTTGGGGGCCAAAATTGTGGTGCACCAAAAAGTGTTAATTTTGGTGAAATGACCAATCACGTGACTATAGTTATGGTGACAAAACATTCACAAGTTGCTATATCATGTAACTGGAGAAAAAGTAACATAACATCAAAGTGTACTGAAGCAACTAGAGCCGTCGCAGTTGAAGTTATTACTGGTCATTGAAATGGTTCAAAACCATTAGCAGTGGATGAAAACATGGCAATTAGTGCCAAAGGATTCAGTCACTTGACTGCTACACAGCAGACATAACACTGAAGGAATTTTATCTGTACCGACTATGTGACAGTAGAATTGAAGACGTAACACTCCACTGGTTTAAAAGAACTGAACACGGAACTGTGACCAGGGTTGCCAGATATGGCGATTTCTCGCCAAACGTCGCGATCTTAAACTTAGTTCTTTGTTGGGTATAGACAAAATAAGCTAATTATAAAATTGATTTTTGTTGTGCCTTTTTTAAGGTTTTTTTGAACAGGGGGTAAGACACACTGTTTTGGAAAAGTGCAGTGATTGATTCCGGACGGGCTGTTTAGCAACTCGTGCATAATATGACATACGCTGAATAAAAAGTAACAGGTTACTTGCTAATTAATTTTCGCATGCCAGGCGACATGTACCTCTTAGACCAGTGCAGTGGTACGTCTCAAAACTATTTCAGTCAAACTACCCCTATTACAAAACACATTGCGCTTAATATGTGACTAGTTTTCCTTCAACAATTTTTCTCCAGTTCTTTGATACGTCCACCTACACCAGTCACGTGATTATTTTGTAGCCACTGGTTCTGTTGCATGTCACATAAATCCTAAAATGGTCATACTTTGACACTACATTCTTCTAACCTGTCCCGTAGCATATTCATTTCAGTCGGTACGGTGATAGGTTACCTTGGTCAAGTTATTTGCCACGTCACACAGTGCTAAAAAGGTAGCAATTGTCACCTCCTATGACAAGCCCATGTTAAAAGTACCGGTCACTTTCACATAACAGAACCGAAACTTGGACTGGTTCATATACACAAAGTTCTAGTCACGTGACCATACCAATGACTGGTCCATTTCCCGCAGGGTAAGAACGACACTTATTTGAATTTAAAAAGTTTCGCCAGATTTGCGAATAAATATAATGTTTTTTGTTTTTATTAATTAAATAAAAAATTTTAAGGCTTTAAACACTTTTTAACGTTTCTTGCAATTTTATTGACATCATGTTTCGGTATCCTAAAGGGTCCGGAATTTATGTTTCGTCAATTTCTTGTCGAGTATGACAGTTAAGGTGAATTTCATTGAAAAATCAAAAAAATCTTTGCAATTAGCGTCAACTTTTTAATATACAGAATAATTTTTTTCCCCACAACATTGTCTTTTTCGATCTTATGCCTGAGGTATGTACAAAATTCTTTCTTTTCAAAGCTCTATCTTTCAAACAAAACGTTTAAAATAGTATTTATTTTCACAGGAATAAACTTTTTAGACCAAAAATTACGATATTCTATAATTTTTTTAAATATTTAACTTTAAGGATTTATCGACAACTAAAACTACTAAAGCTAATTTAAAAAGGTTTGCTATCTCTAGTGTTTTTAAATTTATTTCGTACTTAATAAAGCAAAAAATTCAAGGAAAAAAACAAAAAAAAAATAATTTTACACGGCCCAAAAAATTTTTTGTACATGAGATACAAATCACAATATTTCAAAATGTAAACACCGCGCAGTGGGATAACTATATCACAAAAATTTTGGAAATAATTCGGCCATTTCTTACTTAGTGGTCCAATTGCAATGAAATGTGGTACAAGCATAAGTGACGTAATATAAAGCTTAAGTTTTGATTTTGAACCTTCGCAACCGCCCGAGGCCGCAATATGACCAACTAAAATTGGAAACTTTTTGCATATACAATTTAAAGAGCTCGCCATTTTTTGTTTCTAATCCGAAACAAATTAACATTAACATGGTGGAACAAAACTTGGGTAATCCTAATATGATGAATTTCATATCAAAACCGATATTCGTTGAACCCGACCCCCTCAGAATTTGATGAAATTTTGCATACAGCTACATTTTACCTATACAAACACAACCTCATATTTAGAAATTGCATTTTTGAAAATATGTGGGTGTGGCAAGGTATCGAAGTTTTTGAAAAATCACGATAACATGTACTTTCAAGTTGAGATTACTACGGAATGGCTGAACCGATTTCAAAGATTTTGATACCATTAGAAAGGTATTTCAGTTAGCTTTCGAAAATATACACTGTAATCAATTTTTATTACACTGAAATTTTTTTTTTGCCAAAAATAAAACTTTAAACTAGGAAAACACTTGTTTTTTTCCAAACAAAAATTTTAGAAGGGTCTATTTAATATATACAACATATCTAAAAACTAAAATGACGTTCTTTTTTCTTTTTTTTAAATCCAAACCAAATTCAAACGGCGAAAGACCTTTATCATTGGGCTTCACAAACTTATAAGACCTCCATAGAAGTTGCTTATGCAGGCGCTGACGACTATAACAAAACGAGCTATTTTAAAGGTATAAAAATGCTAAAACTATTACAGGAACTCAAAGCTTCCATTCTTTTATACCTTTAGATGAAACTTCACTAAAAGTTAGCAAATATTCTGAAAGTCAACAGTATGCGCAAAATTATATATTAAATCTAAAAAAATGAAAATAAAAAAAAAAAATTTACCAAGGGTAAATCCATATTTTGGGGGGTGTCTGAAAAATTTGATAATACGATTCTTGTTCTAATTTATTAGAATTACAAAAAAATCTGTATAACTTTCAGAGTATAGCTACTTTATTTTTTTGTCACACAATGATATCAAAATATAAGGAAGTTAACAAGAGATGCATTTACTTAAAAAAATTTAAAAAAAAAGAAAAAAGAACGCTATTTTAGTTTTTAGATATGTTGTATATATTAAATAGACCTTTCTAAAAAAATTTTTTTTGGAAAAAAACACTTGGCCTTTGAAGTGTTTTTTCAGTTTAAAGTTTTATTTTTGGCAAAAAAAAAAAATTTCAGTGTAATATAAATTTTTTACATTGTATATTTTCGAAAGCTAATTGAAATACCTTTCTAATGGTATCAAAATCTTTGAAATCGGTTCAGGCATTCCGTAGTAATCTCAACTTGAAAGTACATGTTATCGTGATTTTTCAAAAACTTCGATACCTTGCCACGTCCACATATTTTCCAAAATGCAATTTCTAAATATGAGGTTGTGTTCGTATAGGTAAAATGTAGCTGTATGCAAAATTTCATCCAATTCTGAGGGGGTCGGGTTCAACGAATATCGGTTTTGATATGAAATTCATCATATGAAGGTTAAAATTTCAGTTTTTGTTGAAATGTAAATTTTCTGTATTCAATAAAATATTTATTAATAGACATAATTAAATAATTGCTTGGACTTAAATAAACTTTTAAGTCAACAAAATGAAATTTGTGTCCGAAATTATAATTTGCTGTAAACAATCCACAATTCCCAAAAAGAAAAAAAAAAATTCCATAAGTGGGATTTTTTACATGTTTTGCAGTGATCGGAAGAGAATTTACCCAATAAATTAGGTATATTTTGGAGTATCTACAACGGCTTCCGCTACCTAATTGCAGCGTGCATAATTTTTAACAGTGGGTTAAAGTTCATATTTGCCTTAAAAATGTGACAAAGTTAGATGTGGCTGGGGGAAAAAGTATATACACACAGAGAAATAAAGTGCCAACCGAATTGAAAAGTGTATTTTAATGGTAACAACTTATAACTTCAGTTAGCAATATTTCCATTACACTTCTGAAAATTTTATGTGTTGCAACTAAAATTCAGTTGAATTAACTGAACTTTGTTGTGAAAACTAATGTTAAATTGCACCAACCGACTAAAATTCGTAATACCAGAATTTGAGTCGAAGTAACCGAAACTCAGTAGGCTAATAGTCTGTGTGTACAAATCAAAAATGTATTTAACACAACTGGCTTTTATATAAGACCTTTCAGAAAAGTATACACACTTTATATGTTAAAAAAGAAAATATTTATCTGGTGCTTTTTAGGAAAAATATCGTAAAAATTAGATTTTTTTTTAATTTCTAATTTAAACCAAATTTATTTTTGAGTGGAGCAATATAGTGAACTTGTTTATTATTTTATTTAATTATTGTCGCCCCCGTTGGGTTTGGAAGGTTCAGGACTAAATCTTAAGCTTGATATTTCGTCACTTATGCCTGTTCAAAATTTGATTTCAATCAGACCACTAAGTAAGAAATTGCCCAACTATTTTCAAAAATTATGTTATATATCCTACTGTACACCGCATTTACAATGTCCAATTTAATTCATAACGATCGGATCAGTATTTTTATATTTATTACCATAATTTTTTCAAATACCCCACTGTGCATCATCTGAATGGCTTTTATAATCTTGGTGTTTACTCTCTGTTGTACCAGCTCTAATTTTGCTGGTGATTAAACCCTAAGTAGTCCCACTATATACATTGTATAAGACAATTCTTCGGTTGGGCGCCATTTGTGGTATGTACAAGAATTTAGAAAGGCTAACCTAACTTAAACATTCTCGGCGCTGTTCTGAGTACCGAATCTACATCTATAAATTACAAAGTTAAACATTCCGACTTTTTTTTGCTGTTCTGTGAACCACATCCAAATTTTTTTCGCAACTTCTAATAAATATAAGAAAATTTATTTTAAAAATTGTCCACAAATTTAAAACTTCTTTGAAACACAAACTTTATTTATTTTTAATTACGTGTGATTCTACAAATTCATAATTAAATAGTTTCGGAACTTAAGAGAGGAGTGACTATCTTCGAATATTTCCCATATGTGTTATTAGGAATTCGTTGTATATCCTTGCCGTTGCTAGTCTACATTTAAAAAATACATATTCCCCAAAAACCAAACATAAATCTTTGATAAAAGTTAAATAACAACATGATGTGAAAGATAAAAGTGAAACAATAAAAACACCAATTATAGCATGATTGATTGATTGATAGAGTGATTGAGTAATACCATAAAGTTATTTACAACAACATAAAATCATCATAATCATCATTACATTTAAGATTATTACTATCAGCGTTATAAGGCAACAATATCAGTTTAAGAACCCACAAAAATAAACAATAACAAAACAAATGTTTTGGTTTTTTTTCAAAATCCGCCCGCTACAATCAAAGAGTGTAAACACAACCAAAGCGATACGCGGTAAAGGAAGTAGAATTAAAGTTACTTGAGTTAAAAGGACCAGTTATGTATCGTTTTAAGATGATTGTATTTATGGTATCCACCAAAAGTCGAACAAATTTAGTGAAGTTTCCATATACTGATAATAATCCATGTATAAATATGCTAACAAATTTGAAAATCACTAAAACTTTCGTAAAATAAACGAAAATTTGTTAAGTTTATGAGTTTTTTGTTGTTTTAACAATAATTTCGTAATTTTAATCCTTATATTAATTTAAATCCTTATCCAAATAAATTCCTTTGAATTTTAAAGTTATATCATGTTTAAACTTTATTGGTCATTCGCCTCATTTGCTTCTTCAGCGGCCAACGCTTTTATGGTTTTCAGAAACTATTTCTTTATTTTTTTAAAAACTATATGACTTTGCTTGTTAATTTCGCTCTTGTGCCATCTCTTTCGCCTTAAAATCTTTAAAATTCAATTTAATATTTAAAGAAAATAAACTTAATACAAAAATTGGCGGCATTAAATCTTTTGATGTTGTTTTTTTTTTTTTTGTTGGGCTCCTCAAGATGAAATTTGAGAAAATTGTTTTTCTTATAGTTTCCACGTACGTAGGCAGTACTTATTATTTCTTGTACATCTCAATTGCGGCAGTGCTAGACTGGTGCGTTTTGAGTAATGGTTAGTGTGTTCATAGCAATGTTGTTTAAACGCCCCAATGAAATTGTATCAAGTGTTGTTTCCACATACAAACAATACAGATGTGTCGACTTTTTTTTGTAGTTTTGTAATTAACCGACTTCTGAACACGTCGAAGTGAAAACAGAAAAATTAAGCAAAACAAATCACACCAGCAACCACAGTAAAAGTAACAACAACATCATACAAAAGATTTAATTTACATTGGAGGACTCCAATACCCATTAAACCACTACTACCACAAATAACGCTCAGGCATACATTCAAACAACATACTTATTCATTATACACATAGAGAAAAAATATGGTTTGTGAGTAGCATATTATGATTGGCAATGTGTAGTGATTAAAATGTGGTACTAATGATCATAGTATTATTGTTAATTTGTATACTTTCAGCCACGATGATCATAATATGATCAGTTAGGATTATATTTATTATAAGGTTTATGAGTATCATATTATGATTGGGAATGTGTAGTGATTATAATGTGGTAGTAGTAATGTGATCATAGTACTATCGTTAATTTGTATACTTTCTGCCAGGATGATCATAATAAATCAGCCGCAGTGATCATAATATGATCAGTTAGGATTATATTTATTATAAGGTTTATGAGTATCATATTTTTTTTTTTTTTTTTTTAAAGAGAGGAAATACTCAAGAAATACTTCCTATATTTAGTGTGTTGCTTTCTGTGGAAAGGGATAGTATAGAGATGAAAGGTGGGGACAGATGAAGGGCTTCAGACATGGCAACACTGTAATTGCGCGAGATGATAAGTCTTAGAACAGTTGTTGCTCGCCACCTGATGGAGAGTTGCCGAACTTATTGAAGCTTTTTTGTTTTTTTGGTTCATAGCCCTAATTCATTCTTTTACTTCGGTGGGGTTAATTGCTATGGGAACACCGAAGGTGGACATTGCGATACGTATGAGGGATAGAAAAAACTCATACATATTCTTTTGATGTTGCCGGCACCGGGATCGAACCCGGGACCTTCTGTGTAAAAGTCCAAAGCGCTAACCATTACACCACAACGCCCATAATAATCATAATAAATCAGCCGCCGTGATCGGAAAATGATCAGTTAGGATTATATTTATTATTATTATTACAAGGATCATGCTATGATATTTAAAAGCGTATTTTCAATAAATACCCGATTCATTTAAATCACATTTTTTCCCTCGGTGTATGTTGTGTATGGCCGGCATACTCTCAACAACACTAAACGCCTTCATTGAAAATTGTCGCTGAATTTAAAGTTAAATCTCGCATGTCAAAACCATGACATTCAATGATGACAATGTGTTTTGGTGTATAAACATTATTGGTAGCAGTTGTAGAGAAACATGCTCATGCACCACTTATTTACCTTAGGCTCCACTATATGGGAAATGTATCAAATTTCCTTAGCATTACTTGTATAGTATTTGGAGTGTGTATGATGGCTTTGTCGTTTGTTGCCTTGGCTAAAACCACATTAGCCAAAATATTTATATAAGGCGCCGTCGCACTTTGAATTTTTTTCTTTCAAGATATTAAATTGAATTATTAAATGGGGAAAAACTAAAGTGGAGTGACGTTTTTTTATCTACTTTAACATTTTGGAATTAGATATTAAATGTTGGTAGTTTGAAGTTACCATTTTGTTGCAAACAACATATAGTATATAACCCAACAACAATGGCTTTGGGGCCTTTTTTAGCAATCCCATTATATAAAAAGAGACTATAGTTCAATTACTTACATATTTCGCATATATATTTTTAAGTCCCATCAATACCTCAACCAGTTCTGGAGTCATCCTAAACAAAACACCCAATATTCAACATTTCGGCCGTATCAACGGAATCAATTGGACGCATTGTACTTTTACACATAATGTTGCGAGTTAGATCCCCCGCAATTGCAACTTCAATTCGTGTTTCCAATAGTTCCTAAGCGAAGAAAAATAAAAAACATTGACGGCAACTTCAATTCGTGTTTCCAATAGTACCTAAGCAAAAAAAACATTGATATGCAAATTAAGTTCACCAACTTTCCATCAGATGACGCCGAACAACAGTTGTAATACGAAGAATTTCCGGCGCTACGAAATAACCCCCAATGAAATAACCCCCAACGGCCAAAAATGAAATAACCCCCAAAAAAATTGTTTAAAATTGTTTGGGGGTTTTTTCATTTTTTTTTTGGGTATTATTTCATCTTACGGTTTGGAGATTATTTCATTATGAAGCAACCCCCAATGAAATAAAGCCCAAAATTTAAATTCTTTGGAGATTATTTCATATGCAATTATTTTGGGGGTTATTTCATATTAATTGATGGCACGTTTGCTGTTGTACCAATTGGATGTTTTAAACAACTGCTGATCATCAATATCGAATACCTGGAAAAGGTAATTAAATTATGAAAAAAGGAATTTAAAATTTATTCTACTGTAAGAAACTAAATGAAAAAGGCGCCGCAGGCGAAAATTTGAAAACGAATTAAAAATTTTAAATTCATAATTTTTGTAAGTAACATGTTGAAAAAAGCGCCGCAGGCGAAAATTTGGTTTGGTTTCAAAATCGCGCTTTTCAACATGTTACTTACAAAAATTATGAATTTAAAATTTTTAATTCGGTTTCAAACTTTCGCCTCCGGCGCTTTTTTCATTTAGTTTCTTACAGAAGAATAAATTTCAAGTTTTCTGACACTATCCCAGCTTTTTTATGAATTTTTTACCAAATATATAGAATGTATATAATCAAATATATAAAAACAAAAAATAAAAAAAATTTGGGACATATTTCATTTCTTTGGAGCTTATTTCATTGGGGGTTATTTCATTTCTTCCTTTGGGAGTTATTTCATTACGAAACAACCCCCAAATTTTGGGTGTTATTTCATTTTCACCTTTGGGGAATATTTCATTTCTTTTGGGTATTATTTCATTTTTTTTTGTTGGGACTTATTTCATTTTTTTTGGGATTTATTTCATTGGGGGTTATTTCATTTTGTCGTTTGGGTGTTATTTCATTGGGGGATATTTCGTAGCGCCAGAATTTCCTGAGTGATGATTCTTTAAAAAAATAGCTCACGCGTAATTTTGTAATGCTCGCGTAATGTGCGAACTTTCTAATTCGGTTGGAACTTTCTAATTCGGTTGGAACTTTATTTCTCTGTGTGCATCATTTGCATTATAAAGGACAAGTTAGGATTGCGGTCGTACACTCAAAAAAAAATAAGTTAGTAGAAAAGTTAGTAAAGCATATTGTAAATCAGGTATACTATTTTTCAGCAAATTTTTTGCTAAAATTATGTTTTAAACTAAAATTTTAGTTATACTTAGTCAGCACTTAACTGTTTTGAACTAATGTTTTACTAATATTTTACTAATGTTTTACTAAATTATTTTGCTAAAAAATTGTGCTGATTAGCACATTTATAGTGTGAACGACAACCAGGTTAAAAGTTATACGCAGAATGAATTAGATGTCAAGATGTAGTAGTGAAGAGGAAAATTATACTAAAAAGTACAACTCTAGTAAGACACATAAAAAAAATCAACCATGGAAGATTTTTGTATCTGTTTTTCATACATAAAACAAAATTGTCGATTGAAACAACTTAAATTTTGCGTGTTCACCGGCTTGTGAAAGTAATTGTCTATTAATTAAATAAAAGACAAAATATAATATTTAAATTTAAAAACGATTAAATGTGTATTTGTAGTCAAATTGAGTGGTCAAGTTGATAACAAATATACAACAGGTAGACAGACTAAAGCGAAAGACAAAGACATACATCTTAGGTAAATTTTTATGTTTTCTTTGTCTTATTGCAAAAAAACGGGTTGTATATGTTACATTTTGTTATTTTTTCGTTTCGTTTCTATAATTCTCTGCGGCATTAGTGTTCTTTTAAAAGATAGCATCATTGAGGCAACCATTGATGTAAGTAGTTGAAAGATAATTTTGTTTATGTTATATATAATTATTTCTATATATTTGCAGATATTACATTAATTCATGTCGTCAATGTGGGAGTATGAAAATTTTTATATTTTGTAACGTATTGTAAATTGTTTTAAAATGATTATGATTTTCAGCAAAATAAATTAACTAAAGTAAAAATTTTCTACAAATTTTTTGAGTTTTTTTCAGTCTACTAATATTCAGCAAAAATTTTATTAATGTTTAGCAAGGGTTTTTTAATTTCTAATCCACTAAGTTCTAGTAAAACTTTTGCTGAATCTACTAATTTTGTTGCTAAAAATCAGCTCGCTGATTCTCAGCAAAAGATTTTGCTGACATTAGCAATTTTTTTGCAAACACCCTCCTGATTAAAAATTTGCTGACTCAGCAAAATTTTTTGCTGACTTTACTAACTTTTTTATTTGAGTGTACAAAAGATATACCGAAAATCTACACACAAAAATAAAAACCTATTTCAATCACGAAAATAATCTATTCAATAACTTTAATTGCTAAAATTCCGCCAACAACAAAAGTCTCTAATTCAATTAAAAATTGATAGCTCCTTACATGAATTATTTTTCTATTAAATAATAACTCATTTGATTAAAAAGTGATAAATATCGTATACCTTCGCAAAAAAAAAATTGTCGTTGCCATACCAAATGTTTTTTCACAGCTTAAATTTTATAACATTGAATTTAAACCGGCATGAAATTCTCATTTAGTTAAAAATGTTGTTTGTACTTATCTGAACAACTTCACACAGAAATTATTTTTTTCTTTCTATTGAAGCGTAGAGGTTATGGCAAAACTTTTTGTGGATTTTTCTTTGCAGAAATTAGACCTTTTGTTGAAATCAGAGTATATATTTTTTTTTTGTTTAAAATAATTTTTAATTTATTTTCTGCATTTTCTTTCAGTTTAAAAAAATGTTTATTAAATAAAATTAAACTTTAAAAATTACATTATCAACTTTATGATATTGTTTTAGAATAAATAAATATTCAGATTTAAACAAATGAAACTAAAGTATATAACTTAATAAAGTAATAAACCTTATACGAATTAATATCTAATCTAATTGAAATGCATTTAAAATATTTTTTTTTTATAATCATTTATAAAAAACAACTACATTAATATTACAAAAAACAACAACAATGTGTTGATGTTTGCTTTTGAGCGATAATATTAAAAAAATGTCAAGCAAGTTCCGAATTTGAGTAAATATTTAATTGATTCAATTAGTTTTTAATTGACAGCTTTTAAAATTGTTAACCAACCGATTTAATTGAAAAAAGGAGGGAAATATTTTTCTCTATGGACGGATGCATGATAAAGTTAAACCTAAACCTTTAGTGGATATTTGAATTCACCAAGAAACGAACACTAGATCTAGCTTGATCACTTTTATTAAACCCCACAATGAATGAATAAGAAGTTAAACTATCTGCTAAACCAGTGATCAAAACCAATATTGAAAGGAAAAATTCATATACCAATTTTTGTAAGATGTAAACTTAAATATCACTATTTTTGAGTGTGTGTGATAATAAATCTCTGACTACGGATAAAGTTAAAGCTCGATAAAGTTAAAACTAAATCTTGAGTGGATATTTGGATTCACCAAGAAACGAACACTAGATCTAGATTGAGCAGGTAAGATAAAGCTTATTTCAAATCTACACTTTTCTTAAATCCCACAACGAACAAAAAAGAATTTAAACTACCTGCTAAACTGGTGCTAGTGCTGGTAAAAGAATGAGTATTGGGTATCGAGTATTTGTCTTTTTTTTTAATACTCGACACTTAAAAGTAACTACTCGATATTTTCGGAGTTGTAGTTTAGACAAAAAAGCAATACAATAATGCCACTCCGCTAAAATAATTAGCATTACAATACAACTATCCTAGAAGAAAAAATCACAGGTGAAATGCTTTTTTTTTTTTAAAGAGAAGAAACACTCAGGAAATTCTTCCTATTAATTAATGTGTTGCTTTTTTTGGAAAGGGGAGAGTGGAGAAATGAAAGGTGGTGAAAGATGAAGGGCTTCAAACATGGCAACACTGTCTTTGCGCGAGATGATAAGTCTTAGAACAGTTCCCTACAAGAAATGGATGACTGACACTATCACATGCAAATCTGGCATCTTACTCTAACTTATGAATTTATAAATTAGAGGAAGATGCAAAATCACACATACACAATGTTTCCATCACTTTTTTCACATTGCCCTTAAGAAAATGATATAAACTTTGTTCTACGCGTTGATGGATATTTCCATCAGCAGTGCCAGTCATTTGTTGCTCGCCACCTGTTGTAGAGTTGGCGAATTTATTTAAGCTTTTTTGTTTCATAGTCCTGATTCATTATTTTACTTCGGTGGGGTTAAGTGCTATGGGAACACCAAAGTTGGGCGAAGCGATACATATAAGTGATAGAAAATTCATACATATTATTTTTCTAAATTGATGTTGTCGTCACCGCACTCATAATAATCTATAGGTAAAATACACAAAAAACCGTTGTTCATTTTACGAAAGTTTTGGTTATTTTGACATTACGAAAAAATTTGTAGAATATACAAATTACATTTCGTAAAGTTTTGTAAAAACTTTTTTTAAATAAAAATGTGGTGCATACCTTACGGGTTTATTTTAAAATTAAAAAAAAAAAAAATGTAATGGTGCCACACCAGAATCGAACTCACGATTTCAGTGACGTCCTGCTGTGTTGAAGTAGACCCCTCTACCATTTGCACCAAAGTAGCTGATGCAATACAACAAACTAAAAAGGAACTTAAGTCGAAAATATTATGAAATTTTTATGAAAACTAGAAAAATATGCTACAAATATTTAATAAAAAAAGGTATTTTACCAATTAAATAATTTTATTATGTTTATTGAACTAAATAAAATAATATAATTTTTTTATAAATATATCAAATAATATATTAAAAAACAAAATAATAAAATGATAATAATAAAAAACTTAAATAACAATTTCAAACTAATTGCATTTTATTATTAAATATTTTATCTTTTTAAATATTTGTTTTATTGAATTTCATACTAAACCCGGCAAATAAAGTGGAAGAAGTGTTTTCAGGTCCTCTTTAACTTGTTTTCGGATCCTCTTTATTAAACAAAATACAAAATATCCATTTATATCAAAACACAACAAAACACAAAAATAGTAATAATGAAATAAAAAAATAAAACATAGAAATTTAAAAAACATTAATAAAAAAAAAAATATAAAAACTAAAAAAAAAAAAAAAAAATTTGTCCTGGCCAGGAGTTGAACTCGCAACCTTCTGATTGCAAATCCGACCTCTAACCACATCAACATCCATATGTAATATTTGTAACATTACAAATTTTTGTACAATGTACTAAAAAAATATTACGAAATCATGTTTGTATTTTTTACGAAATTTGTAAATTTATATAATTTGTTTTATACAAAAGTTTTGTAATATAAACAAAATGTTTGTACATTCTACGAAAAATATATTTGTATTTTTAAGCATGGATTATTATGAGTGCGGGAATCGAACCCGGGACCATCTGTGTAACAGTAAAACGCGCTAACCATTACACCACAACGCCCACTTATTTATTAGTTCTCATTTAGTGGGATAACTAGGTTATATGAATGTTTGATGTTTGCATGGGATTGTCACTTCTTTAAAAACGTGTTCTGATGATGAGAACCTAGAAAATTCCCGAAATAGATCTATCAACACATTCATGAAAGTGGTCAATTAATAAATTTGAAAACAAAAACTCTATACATAATTTGTTAGGACAATATCCTAATAAAGAAATATAGAGTATGGCCTCGAACTTGAATAATTTTCATTCTCATTGCACAATTAAAGGTGGAAAAAACATAATTTTTATTTTTAATAAAAATTATATCAAGCTTGTTTCTAAAAAAGTTAAAAAACATATTTTAAAAATTTAAATCTTTAAAAAAAAAAAAATTTAAAAAAAAAAAAATAATTTGTAAAAAATTAAAGCGGATTTTAAATTTAATAACCGTTAAAAGTATAGAGTATTTTCGAGTATTCAATTATATATCGAGTAGTATGGAGTATTGAAAAGTAACCGAATTTACCAGCACTATAAACTAATGATCAAACCCTCGAACAAAATGATTAACTTGGTAGAGCTAAATTTTGAGCTAAAATAAGCATGATTTAAGGAATTGCAAAGAATCTGAAGTAATCCTTAGCTTAAAGAACGTTCTGGAATTCAGCGATTAGATTTACAAGGAATGTCTTCATAAGAATTTTAAGTGGATTTTAAAGTTGAATGATTAAAACTAAGTTAAATTGTAAATCCGTGTCAAGAAAATTGGCATAATTGAAAATAATTTCACTAACTTCTGTAATATTTAACCAATTTGATTGATTGACAAATACTTAATATAACCAATAAATTCAATTGAAAACTATAATAACATGTTTTTAATAAATATTTATGATAATAAAATTTCCCCACAATAAACAACAACATCATTGATATAGTTAAACCAATTAAAATAGCGTATCAAAATTCTAATTCAATTAGAACAAAAAAAAAAAAAAATATTGAAAATCATTGAAATATAATTTTGTATACTCCTATAGCAAAATTTTGATCAAAACTTTGGCATAATAATGATTTAAAAATAGGGCCGCACACCATAAAACAACCCTGTTTAGATTAATGCTAATAGATATTTTGACGCCGAAGCACCAAAATTCCAAAATAAACATTAAAAATTAAAAAAAAAAAAAAAAAAAAAAAAAAAAAAACAATATCCACAAATGAAATGAAAATGATTGCAAAGATATTAGTGGTGGAAGTATGGGAGAATTAAAATGGGTAGTTTTTTGGATATACCAAATTGAAACGCAGGCGTTTTTGAAAAGAGAGTTTATACAAATATAAATTTGTTATGGATACAACAACATCATAATTCTCCATTTATTTTCATATAAATATTGTGGATTCTATAATAAAAACAAACATACACAAAAAAACAACAACATGGAATGGGAAAAGCAACAATAACTACAATCGGAAAGTAGGAGGAGTTTAACGGTGTTGTTTGCATGGTTCTTGTTTAAATGGTTCAACAACACTACACACACGCACACACATCCACACACAAATATTGTTGTTAAATGATTGCGGTTGAGTGTGTATAATATTGTAATGTTTGTGTGTTTTGTTGTTGTGTGTTTATTTTGTTGTTGTTTATTAAGTGGATTGTATCTCTTTCTCTCTTGTTTTATTTAGTAGATTTTCATGTGTTTTTTGTTGCTTTTTAAATTTATCATGCTGAGAGGATTTTTGTTTTGCCGGGGTATAAATACTAAGCTCTCTGCTCATTTTAACTCAGTATTCAGTTGTTCGTTAAATTCTAAACTTCTCTTGTGTTTAAAACCGGTATTAAGTAAAGATTTCCAAAAAATAATTTTTCAAAAAAAAAACATTTTAAAATAATTTGAAATTAAAAAAAGATGGTCAAAAGTGTTAGCGACATGGAATTCAAAAGTAATTTCTCTATTGATGCTATTCTATCAAAACATACATCAACACCACAAATACAACATCAGCAACAACATTCTCATCATTTGGAGATGCCACATGCCATGGCTTTTATCAAACAAGAGGAGCCCGATACCAAATCCCTTTATGTATCCGATGACGGTGAATTGGAAGAATTTGATAATCCCAGTCGTACTAGTACCCCTATGAGTAGTGCTGCCGATTCTCTGTCTTCTGGTGAAGATAAATTAGAAGATGATCAGAGTTGTGAAAGTGATGAGGATAAGGGTAAATCGGAGGGAGAGGGAGATGATAAAAAACCTACTTATAGCTATAATGCCTTGATCATGATGGCCATACAAGATAGTCCCGAACAGCGTTTAACATTAAATGGTATTTATCAGTACCTCATCAATCGTTTTCCATACTTCAAAATGAATAAGCGTGGTTGGCAAAATTCCATACGCCATAATTTAAGTTTAAATAAATGCTTTACAAAAATTCCACGCAGTTATGATGATCCCGGTAAAGGTAACTACTGGATTTTGGATCCCAGTGCCGAAGAAGTGTTTATTGGAGAGACTACGGGTAAATTGCGTAGAAAAAATCCTGGTGCTAATCGTGCTCGTTTGGCTGCCTATAGACAGGCCATATTCAATCCCATGATGGGTCGTTATGGTCCATCGGCTGCTTCACCCTATTCCCAAGCTATGGCGTTTAATCCCGGATATGCTAATGCTGCTGCCGCCGCTGCTTTATATCAACGCATGAATGCTGCTTATAATCCTGCAGCGGCCTATACTTCCGCTGCTCAATCACAAATGCCTCAAATGTTCCAACAAATGCAATTACCCTCAGCTAATCACATGTATCCTTCCAGTATACCCATGACTGCTGAAATTTTCCATCGCATGCAATTATTAGGAAAATTTCCAGCCAGTTAAGTGTATTCATTTAAAAAAAATTAACGCAAAGCGTTTTCGTTATGACTCGTAGGCACCTCGAAAACAAAATGGACTTCTTCGAAATCCAAATGATATGGGGTTAGCCAAAAAGTATAAGGCTTGAGAACAGCAGGACGCATAGACTATAGAATTCAGTGATGTAACAAATATTCAGTCTTAAAAAGGGAACTTATCTTAAAATAACGACTATTGGGTAGAAAATTCTCTTCTCACAATGCTTGGACAGCATTTCAACAAAGGCAGGCCTTAAGTAAACAAAATTTTAACCAGTGGAAAACTGGTCTTTAACATAATTTACACTAAAAACAAATTATTAATTGTACAAAATTTTTTAAACTATTATTAATTTAAAAATAAAATTTATCTTTTAAAAACAAAAAAAAAAAAAAAAATACCACAGAAGATGTTTTTATTTCTTTTCTAGCTGATAATTCAGTAACCGATTGTATCCTGAATGAGAACAATAGTAAAAAAAAATATACTATCTATACTAGTAGATCAGAACCAACAAAAGGCTTTTAAAATCTTAGCTCGGTTTTCATATTTATGGTCTTTTAAAGTTGCAATTTTTTCAGGGAAATTTTTCGATTTTTGATGTATACTCATACTAATTCGTTCTAAAAATACGATAAAAATGTCAAAACAACGAAAACTTTGTTTATTTTACGAAAACTTTGTTTATTTTACGAAAGTTTTTGTTAATTTAACATTTTTTTTTTGGTGTTTTTATGGTGTTATTTTAGTGAATTATTATATATTCTTTAACTGTATTAAATAATCTTTTAAATTTTTAATTTTCACCCAAAATAGAAAAAAACGGAAAAAATAGGCAACCTCAAAAAGCTATAAAAAATAAGTTCGACTTCAAATTTTTTTTAATTTTTTGGGGATTGTGGTTAACTCATAATCTTCTTTACTTTCCCGTTAGTTTGGCTAAGATTACAATTTCTTGTTGCTCCGTGTAATTTTTTTAAACATTTATCATTACATTTCTTGGTCCTTTTTTTTCTTAAAATCCGAAAAAATCGATTTGTCAATAGCAGTAGTAATAGTTTGTATAACTTCAACACAAAAGTATTGTTTTTTACGCTAATAATGGCTGAAAATGTCTTAATTATGGTGCACACGTTTTGTCGGCACAACTCTTAAGAACCCAAACTAAAAAAAAAAAAAAAAAAAAAAAAAAAAAAAAAACATATGTTGTGACAAATGCATCCCAATAACAGAAAATATCTTAATAAAGGTTCTTTTTTTCAAACTCACACAGCAGTAGTTTTACTTTTCTTTCATTTTTGGGTGTTTTAAATAAAGATCATTATTATAATTCATAAAACTCAACTTGAAATCTATACTTTTTTTTTTTTTCTAAACATGTTTCTATCTTTACACCACAGGATCTCCTATGTTCAAATGGAAAGTATGCTGTAGCTTTAACTACAGGTATTGTTGGTAACACAGCAAACAAGAACACAAAAGTCTTTAAATAAAGACATTTATTTTATTTTCTAAAATAAAATTTCTTTATTTTTTCAGTTTTTTTCGAAATTGTTTAATTTCAAAAAAAAAAGATTATTCATTTCATTTGTGTTTGATCAGGTATTTTTTTATTTTTTTTTTTTTTATTATAAACGTCTTTTTGTTATTAGATGATGTCTTCTTTATTATAAACTATGATGTGTTAATTTATCTCAAAGTATTTGTACACAAATCCAAATGTTTATAGAGTTGTTGTGACGGCATTTTAACTTTGATCGTTTTGTTTTCTAACTTGTTTTACTAATTTTTCATAAGGATCTTAATAAATGATTTATGGACATAATTCCAATAATTATACAGAGGAATGTTGATATTTTAAAGCGATAAATTGTGTTTTGTTCTATAATTACACTGCGCTAGGTGAAAAAAATCAAACAAGCGGTGTAACCGCAGTGTGGAACTAATACGGATACGCTGACTTCTCTAGTACGAGTACTTAAAAAATTATTTGAAAATAATAATTCTCAGGATCACAAAAATATATGATTTTCGACCAATCATTTGTTACCAAATCATTTCTTACTCTTCCAAGTAGCTTTGTGTTAAAAATTATCAAAATCATCTCGAGAGTTAAAAAGTTGTGATTAAAACCCGTGTTTTTAATCACAACTTTTTAAATCTCTCATATGGGAGGAATTTTTTATGGCATATTTCTGGGTGTTCTCACATTTTTGCTCATAGCTTTTGAACCGCTGGACCGATTTTCATAATTTTTAGCACATAATTGCTTAAGAGAATAAGAAATAAAATATGACAAAATAAATTGCCGAAAAATCTAAAAAACATTGTGAATTCTAGGTTGCTCGAAACCATATATTAAAAATTGAAAGATCTTCTCTTTAACCCTTAAACCGGCCAAAGCTATTTTTCCAATGAAATTTATACCACTTATTCGGCACGAAAATTAAACCATACGTTATTCTTACGTTGCTTATTTTGGGCGATATGGGCCAAAATAGGTTAAGTGAGAATTTGAAAAACTAATCCATAAAACTTAATAAGTTTACATATCTCTTACCAAGATATAACTACAGTCTAAAAATTACAATTTTTGTAGTTTTACTTAAAAACCCATGGCGATTTTTGTTTTTCGAAAAACGCGAAATTGATCGAAAACGCACCTAAACTTCAGCATATATCCATGAAACTTTAATTAAGTTGACTATGAATTAAGTCGACGAATGAAAAGATGATTTCATTACCATTGCATTGATATCAATGGTAATGAAATTATTTATAATATTTTAATTAATGATAAAGATTTGAGGATTTAATTTCATTGATTAATGAAAATAATTTTAAATTTCATTGCTATTAATTACACAGGCCTACAAGGTTCTCTAACTAAGAGTCAGATTATACTTTCCCGAAGGTTTAAGACATGCTGAATTCGAATCTGACCTCAGAATAGCCCGATCACGTCAGAGATAATCTAACCTAAAAATGCAAAAACACGATATTTGGCTACATGTAACTTCCAGAAATGTTTTTTTTTTTTTTTTTTTCAAAAAGATCGTTACATTATCTAAAAGTGCTACCACTCCCCTACAAAATCCATATTGAATTTTTAAAAATCGTCATTTGTCACTGTTTCAATTCCACTCGTTCCCCATTCCATATGGTTCTCGTGTTTAATTTTTAGATTCCACTTATTCTCAGTTCCATTAAATTTCGTTCGAATTGCATATCGCTTCGAATTAAAAAAAAATTCTTTAAAAAAATATGTAACTAAGTCCTGGTTCACACACGGCAATTATAATTGCGCAATTTTTCTTCAATTCTCCTTTGAAATTGCTTTTGTGTTCGCACAGGAAAAGTTTGTTTTAGCAATTTTCGTATATCAACCTGCAGTGTTGAAAATTGCGGATGACAAAACAAAAGGGAATTGGAGTACGGGGCAAGTCTGTACCGCCTTACATTCTCTTTTCCTCCCTCTTCTATAAACTCAAGAATTGCGCAAGTATAATTGCCGTGTGTGAACCGGGTCTAACTAACAATTTTCCACTCAAATGCTCAAAGTATTGCAGTAAATGTTGGTTGGGCGCCAAAATGTGACAAAACAATGTTAAACAGTTCGGAATGCTTTTTTCTAAGGATAAAAACATTTTTAAAGTAAATGTTAAGATATATTTACCTGATGACATTGTTATTGAAATTTTCTTCAAACGCTAACAATTGCTATTGATTGTAGACAAACAAATTGCTAAGCCCGATTAAAATGTACTAATATTTTTTATATTTATTCCCAAACCTGATACATTTAACAAATAAAAATGAACTAAACCCTTAAAATATTTGTCTTATCTTAATATCTCGTATATATTTTTAATATCTCTGTTCGTAAACTATGAGAAACTTAACATTTTTATTTAATCGGTAGCCAAGTTAATGAAACAAAAGATTAAGAAGATTTAATTTTCACATGCAAAATTTTGAAAAACTAGTTAAACTAAATCAACTTAACTAAGAATGCTTGTAAAATTGTTGAATAATAAATGAAAAGTTGAGTGAGGAAATTGGCATCTGTAGTAAACAACATTTCAATACTTTACTTAAAAAGGACGAAAAGGCTTTTAAGGCTTACTAGGGCTGTGCGATGCTCTTTCGACATTGTAATCTATGCACTTAACCCTGGTAATAAGATAAGTAACTTACTCCTATGACTACAATTAATATACAGCAAACGATTATGATTACTCTACTCGATTCTTTGCTCTATTGAGGCTTGGTTATATGCCAATGTGGTATTATGCTTGTTATGTTAGCAAATTGTACAAATTCGTTTAAGCCCATAAGTGAAAATTTCAATACAATACATTTCGAAACATACATTTATTTAACCACATTCATATGTAGAATGTGGTAGCAAGCAGTAGTTATAGGGGTAGGGATATTTAATGCCTGTAAGGGATTGTATATAGGTTAAAGTAGGTTAGTAGACTAGAGCGGATAATCTTGAAATCTGGTGCAAAAAACAAAGGCCTGAAACCAGATCACTTAATAGTTAATACTCTTAGCTGTCGTACAAATTTCTGTATCCTACGAGTGTAAAGAAAATTTTTATCTATGCATTAAGATGCGTACACAGAGAGAATTTTCTTCGACGAGTTTCAATGAAATTTTTCACTAAACTAATGAAGTTTTCTTCACAAAGAGAATGAAAAATTACTTAGACTTTATGAAAAAACTTCATCATTTCTATGAAACTACGAGAGCGGTTTTAAAATAAGCCGAGCTGACGTATAGATGGCGGCAGTAGTTTGAAAAAATTACTTTGTTGAAAAGTGGCAAACTTATAAAACATATGTTTTAAGTTTCAAGGTGCCACGTTGTTTAGTTTTTTTTTTTTGAGCCATCAAAAATAAACGAACTTAGTGAATTTGTAAACATTGAAAAAATTCAATACTTTCATTAAAAAGGTTTCAGTCCAACCAATATTAAAGCCGAGATAGGATCTACTCTAAGCGAGTCTGCTCCTTTGTTTAGGACTATAAAATATTGGGTGGCAGAGTTTAAACGAGGTCGTACGAGCTGCCAAGTCGAACACTGTAGTGGTTGAGCAATTCAGGTGTCCATGCCAGAAACGGTTAAGAAAATCCACAAAATGGTATTGGATGATCGTCGGCTGAAGGTGCGTGAGCTGACTTAAATGATGGGATTTTCAAAAGGTGCTATACATCGCATATTGTCTGAAAATTTGGAGATGAAAAAGCTATGAGCAAGATAGGTGCCGCATTTGCTCACACTGATAATAATCCATGCATAAAAACACGAAAATATTGACAAAACTACGAAAACTTTCGAAAAATTAACAAATTTTCGTTTTTTTTACAAAAAAAAAATGGGTAATTTGACACTTTTTCGCAATTTAACGCATGGATTATTATCAGTGTACAATAGAACAAAAACAGCGTCGTGAAGATGTTCCAATAGAGTGTTTGGCGATGTTTCACCGCAATAAAGCCGAGTTTTTTTGGCGTCGATTCTTAACCACTACTTCACACCTGAGACAAAGGAACGGTCAAAGCAGTGGACTAGAATGGGAGAATCGTGTCCAAAGAAAGCGATGACAGTTCCATCTGCAGGCAAGTCATGGCTTCTGTTTTTTTGGATGCGCGTGGGATAATTTTTGTTCAAAAAGGAAAAACATTTAACGGCGATTATTATACTAACTTATTGCAGTGTTTAAGTGATGAAATTAAGAAAAATGAGCCACATTTGGCGAAAAAGAAATTGATGTTTCATCAAGACAATACACTAGTTCACACATCCGCTATCGTGAAGGCCAAAATACAACGAATTAAAGTTCGAATTGCTTCATCGTGCACCTTATTTGCCATATTTAGCTCCATTGGATTATTTTCTATATCCAAACTTGAAATAAAGGCTCGGTGGTATATGATTTGCAAACAATGAAGTGGTGGAATCTGCTGCTGATAGCTATTTTAAGGAGCTAGACAGTTCTTACTATAAACAGGGTATCGAAACTATTGAATATCGCTGAGAAAAGGAGATTATGTTGAGAAATAAAGAAAATTTTTCCCAAATTTTTTGTGTTTTTTTTGTTAGGTCGTATAATTTGGGACCGCCCTCGTATTTGCAATGAGCCTTTTCATTAGGCGTATGAAATTTTTAATAAGTAAATTTAAATTTTTCAAAAAACTTCATTAAATTAATGAACAGTTGTAATAAACGAGATCCAGTCAAAAATTCATTGATATCGTGCAGATAATTCTCTCAGTGTAAGTATAAGAGAAATATTGCAAAAAGAACGTATGCCAAAGAAGATAATGTAGCAATTGTTATATTTCACATATTTAAAGCCAAAAAGGAATCGAAAAGGATATTTTCTAAATATCTTAACCAAAGAGGATTGGTTAATAACAATGAAACCAACATTTTTAAATTCCACAATTCGCAATTGTATTAACAAGCTTGGTTTACTTTTAGTGTTTTTTTTAATGCGTTCAATAAAACAAACAATACCTCAAGACAATTGCTTAAGGACGAAATATTTCTCTCAGTGAAAGAAAAGGAGATGGTTAAAAAAGAAGAAATTATGATGGTTTGAGTAGTGTATAGCAGCAGTAGTTTTAACATCCGTTTTTTTTTTTGTTAAGTGGATTGTTTTAATTTAAATCCTAATTCAGTTGTAATCCAAGCTTCTTTAATTGCAAAATGTGTTAAGTCCATAATGCGTTCATGTGTAAATTTAATAAAACTGTAACAATAGCAGACAAATTTTAGAAATTCCCAAAATCCTGCTTTACAGAAATTGTTATAATATTGTATGATCTGTAGTAAATGTTGTTGGGTATAAACGATCTCATTTTTCAAATCCTTTAACATTCAATATTATATTGTATCTCTTTAACATTTCAATATTATATTGTATCTCTTTGGAAATATAAACTGTAAAATATTGCTAAAATATTTACGATATAAGCCTTTGGCAAAGGATATTTAGATGTATAACGTATCTCTTTCTATATGCAATATTTGAAATAAAAATTTAAAATTATAACACAAACATGTAAATATGATTTAAGATTGAAAGGATACAAAAAGAGAGATTAATGAAATGTAACAAAATGGTGCTGATGTAAATGAATTTAAAACACATTACATTTTTTATTCATGTACTTCCAAAATCGAAGAAATGGGTAAGAGTAGAGTATTCAGGTGCCGTTAGAAGTAAAGGGTGTTTTTTTTTATACAGATATAGAATATTAAGTTGGCAACACTTTTTTAACTGGCGGCCATTTTGTCAGCTGTCAAGTGATTTATGTTTAGTTTGTTTTGGCATTTCAACATGAATAGACTGACGCCTGAACAACACTTTCAAATTGTGCAAATTTATTTTGAAAATCATGGTTCTGTTCGAAATACGATTAACTATGGAACGTTTTCGCATATTTGGAGTGATGATAATCTTCAAGTGTATGTTGAGAAACCGTTACATCCAAAAAAACTGACTGTTTGGTGTGCTTATGGGCTGGTGGAATCATTGGTCCGTACTTCTTTAAAAACAATGCTGGTCAGAACGTTACAGTCAATGGTGACCGCTATAGAGCCATGATTACTGACTTTTTCGTTCATCAATTGAACAACCATGATGTGCAGGAGCTGTGGTTTCACCAAGACTGCGCAACATGTCACATAGCTCGTGCCGTATAGTTTCACGTTTCGGACCAGTGAATTGGCCTCCAAGATCGTGCGATTTAACGCCGCTGGACTATTTTCTGTGGGGACATGTGTAGTCGCTAGTCTACGCCGATAAGCCCGAAACGATTGACCACTTGGCGGACAACAATCGCCGCTTTATTGCCAATATACGGCCTCAAATGTTGGAAATGGTCAACGAAAATTAGACCTCCAGATTAGACTACGTCCGAGCCAGCCGTGGAGGTCATATGCCAGAAGTCATATTTAAATTATAATGCCAGAAGATTATCTTTCATGTCAATTTACTTTAGTCATTTTTATTTTATTCCATTTAAAAGTTCTATACTTCTACAAAAAAAAACCCCTTTATTATGAAGAATATATTTTGCGGAAGGAGAAGAAACGGAGAATTTTGCGAAAATAGTGGTTAAGAATCTGGGCCCGCAGAGGCGTATCCTCCTCATGTATGAAAATTGCTGAGAAACTACAATCAGTGGTACGAAGTGTTTATAGCCAGTATACATGGGAATGTGGCAAGATACCTATTTAGTTTGAGTAGAGCTGACTGCCATAGACTTACTTGCTTGGTAACGAGGTATAATGTTTGTGCTCGGCATATGGCTAGGATTAGTAGCGTCAATGTCACATTGTAAACATGAACCTTTTGTCATCTACTGTACAGCTTTTTCTTTGATAATACTGCACATTTTGGGAGGTACATAGAAAAAACTGAAAACGGGTTTTAATTAAAAAATTTATTGAATCAATTAATATTTTAATTGATTTTGTTTCAATTCTACGTATTTCTAAAAAAAAAAAAAACTGTTGCTTTGTTTACAATCACATTTTGATTAAATTATTTTTTTTTTGCTTTAAACAGGCATCATTAAAAATGGCTTTTGTTGTAATATCTTCTTTAATTTTGATGAATGAAGAGAAAAACAAAGAAAATATTGAACGAAAAAAGTTGCGAGACTCATCCAACCCATTAAACTTGACAGAAAAAGTGAAAGTAAAAAAAAAAATACTAATTTGCACTAACAAATATTTTTCAGTTTTATAGAATGTTTTCGAGTTAACAAAGAAGCTTTTTCATGGATATTGGATAAAATAGGTCCACACTTTGTATCCACATCGATTCCTTTAACCATCCAATTGGCAGCAACGTTGAGGTTTTTCGCGGAAGGCAGCTTTCAAAGATCAGTTGGCAATGATATTTTATTTGCTATGCACCGCACAACAATTTCAAAGTCATTAGGTAAAATGCTCGTACTATTGAGATCGTCTGCAAGGGTCTGCCAAAGTTTCTCGATTTCAATTCTGTCTCCTTTGGCAAATTCATTGGCCAATTGAGGTTGTTTTTTCCATAAATTCTATTATCATGTCTTCCTGTCGAATATTTATGTGCTTTCCCCTTTCTAAATAAATCTATTTTTATATTATTTTAAATATTTATACTTACATTTTAACAAAAATTATTGCAAACAAACTTCAAAAAAATGCGATAATTTTAAAATCGTAAACCCCCGACTACACGTTTTAAAAACGCAAAAAAAAGCGAATTTCGTTTTCCGTCACACGTTTTTTTATCGATATTTCTATGGGACAATATGGAAAATGAAATAGAATATGATTTCAAGTAAAACCGAAATGAAAACGGCACTTATGTTGTTCATCACAACTTTTATCGGTTTTGTATCGATTTTGGATCGATTACGTTTTCCATCACATACCTGATAATCAAAAACAGAAAGATGGACGTTTAATGGTGTACTTGTTAATGTTGTAAATGAATATAAATATTTAGGAGTCATACTAACACCAACAATGTCATTTTCAAAACATGTTTTGGCCAAAAATGAAGCTGCAAAAAATTGTATAAACGCAACGTGGAAAAACTTTATTGGCAAAAATGAAATATCATTAAAGGCTAAGTGGAAAATGTTTCTCGCTGTATGTAGATCCATACAGTCATATGGTTCACAAGTTTGGGGCAACTCTTGGTTCGACGATGTGGATAAGTTACATCGGTATTTTACAAAACGAGTTTTAAGGCTTGGGGAAAGTGCTCCTACTTACGTTGTAATGCTGGAAACTGGGCAAGAAGACGGTCACTTCTACACATATAGCCTACACTTACAGTACATTTCCAGGACCATTTATGATTATGAAACTAACAGATTACCACACATACTTTCAACGAAGATAATGCAAAGAGATATTTTTTGGCACAGTGACCTTAAAAATAAAATGTTGGAATATCACGTCGGCTACATCGATCACACCCATGACAAACTATCATTTAATAATTCTTGTTTAAATTTAATAGAGGTGATGAAATGGTCAAAACGTCAAGAATATATTGAGAATTCTCAGAAAAGTCAACAGAGAATTTACAGACTACTCGACCCCACCAAAAGTCCTACTTATTGTAATCAGAGTTATAATATGGTGCAAATAAGTTTTATTATGAAGGCCAGAGGTGATTTACTTTGGTTAAATGGCAACAAATACAGGATAGGTAGTCAAAGATTATGCTCAATGTGCAACCTAAGAGAAATAGAGACAATGCAACATTTTTTGGGAAGATGCCCTATTCTAAATGAATTAAGAATGAAACATTTTGGTAATATACGGCTTTCAGATAGTAGCATAGTGAACATATTAAATGGTGAAGATGCAAGTTGGTTAAATCTATACGGTTATGTTAAAGAGGCAACTAGTTATAGGAGAATGCTTATAAATGAATTCAATTTTTAAATAAAACTAAACAGGATAGAACGTTAAAATTTTAAATAGGTAACGGCCTAACACTCTGGCAAACGGTTTTTTATATAAAACCAAGCCACTTTTCTTTATATAAGATGTAAACTAGTAATACAAACTAAAAACTATTGTAAACAAATTTTATGAAAAAATAAAGAAAACTAATCTAATCTAAAATCTAATCTAATATTATTTTTTTACCGCTCCATATGCTAGCTCTTCAGTAACAGTTAAATGACTAATTATTTTTTATATCATACTCGAAAATACCAAACACAATTGGAAATCACTCGAGAAAATGTTTACAGATCGTTTATAGTTCACGATATGAAACTTTCTGCATTACAACCTGCATCCTTATAAGGGATTAGGGTAAGCTGCTTACAACCTGCATCATTGTTAGGGAAAACGGTAAGCTCCAAATTTTAGTTTGTTTATTTTTATACGAAAATTATTCGTTTCTTTTGCTGCTTCTCAGTATTATGTAATAGTAAGCACTTACATCAGCGCATTTGTTATATCCTGCTTCTAAGAACACGAACATTTTTTACTGGGTATATATTTAAAAGTCAATAAAAATATTTATTGATTCAATTAAATATTTGTTTAGAAACAAATTAAATTCAAATCAAATCTTTAATTAGATATTTTAGGTTGATAATTTTTTCTGTGTATAGACATGTTTATGGATTCTTTTTAAGAAGAACTTCTGCGTAGTTTTCTTTGGTTCATATGGGATACTAGTAAATTCTGGATAGGGAATCGTTATACTTTCAATTATATTTCTTTTTTTTCTCACTTTTTCAACGTGAATTTTCCAAGTTTGCTCTTAAAATGTCTGTTGGCTACAACGGCGAGCCCGTCGCGAAGACTCAAGACAGGTTCCTAATCTTTACTCATATTGTTTTCTATTCTCCAAAGTGGCTTCGTAGTGAAAATTATTCAAATCAATTCAGTAGTTAAAAAGTTGTGAGGACAAATGTAAGCCCATCAAACCTCCATACAAAATTAAACATTTTTTTTTAACAACATTTAACCCCATTTTCCCATACAACTTTTTACAGTTTTCCTTACAACTTTTTAACCCCTGAACCGATTTTGATAATTATTAACACAAGACTGCTTGATAGAATGACAAATTGTGATCCATAAATAATCCTTTTCAAAATCATCTTCAAATAAAAAACATAAACCCAACATCCTCAATTAAATTAAATCAAATGATTGATCATAGTTTATTCAAGTAAAAATAATGGTTCTAAGAAACTAAATGAAATTAAACTTTAACCCAAGACAAAGACCACAATCAACATAAAAAAACAAAGTAGATGGAATAAAAAAAAATAATCAAATAAAAAAAAAACACTTTACTAAAAATGCGCATACGCTCACTCGATCTCGCAATCATTGATTCATTCATTCATACAACAGAAACTACAGAAACTAAAGTGCCATGATCCTTAATTAGTGTTTGTTCATTATCTTGGCCCATGTTGACCCGATTTTCAATTAAGTCAATTGAACGTTGAGGGCAACAAATACTACAGTCATCATCAGCATCAGAAAGATGATTCTGTTCATATATTCGCTGATATGTTTGTTTGTATGTGTTTACAAGAAGTTGATTCAACAAAAATTAATATTAAACGGAAATTATAAATGTACTTTCGTACAATAAATACAAACCCGCCAGTCTCACTCAAAAACTAACTAACAATAGTGGACACAACAAAAACCCAACAACAACATACTGAATGAACTAAACTGATGAAGCCCGCGTGATATGTCAATGAAGTAGTAAATGAATTAGTCTGTATTGAATGTAACGTAATTTAAAATAGTTAGACAGGATTTTAAAAGAATTAAATAATTAAAACTTTTATTGATTTGAATTTAAAAAGAAAAGTAGCCCCATTTGAAATCGCCATCATTAAATCCAGGCGCGGCTTCAAGGGGATATTTTTCAATACAAAAATGTAAAAAAGATTAAAAAATTAATTTAATTTAATAATACTTATTACATTTTTGTATAATGTTTTGTATAATTGATGTATTATCAAAATCTGGATTATGAATAAACTAAAAACAACAAAGAATAAACTAAAAACTAGTATTGCAGGACATAAATCGGATCAGAAACACAAACAAACTACTTCTACACTGAAAACTGCATTACCCAGCAAAATAAGAGCTGAGGAAGAAGTAGTAAAAACACCACATCTACTGAGCCCGATGTGGTGCAAATTTAGGTGAATTATTAATGATTTTAACATTGTCGTGTCATTGGGCGGATGGAGTGAATATATAACTTCTTTAATAGCATTTTAAACAGTGCATGGATGCTATTTTTCAATAGTTCATGGAAGGTCTTTTTCAAATATATATTAACATTTTTATTTAATTAAAATGTGCAGCATACTTTAGGGATGTTTCTTTAAATATTAAAAAAAAAATCTTTTGGTGCCAGAGAGTATTGAACACACGAATCTGAGTTACGATCTGCTGTATTAAAGTAGACCGCTCTACCATTTGCACTAAAGTTACTTATGCGGTAAAACAAACTTAAAAAGAACTTAAGTTGAAAATATTGAGATATTTTTATGACAACAAGAAAAATATGCTACACAAACATATAATAAAAAAGATAACATAATGATTTTTAAAAAATTTTTATTATGTGATTTCGTATCACTGAGATATAAGTTATTTTTAAAATATTTGTAAGTTTTGATGAGGTTAAAAAAAATATTAAGAAATAATAAAAATGCTCATTTAACAATTTTGAATTCATTGCATATTTTAAAATAATTTTTTAATAATTAATTTGACGAGAAGATAAGATAAAATATACCAGACAATGAAAAAAAGTATTGGAGAAGTAGTTTAACTACAGGCAGGGAAAAGTGGCCTGCAATGAAACGAGTGTGCCTTGGAACGTGAGATCTTTTAATGTTTCACGTATTTTTTTCTAAAGATCTGGAGAAAGAGGTCGTTTAAAACTCTATAGGTAAATTATGTAAAAGTTATTAATTTTTTAATTAATTAATTTACTAATTAATTATTATTATTAATAAACTAGCTTTCAAAATTTGGCTTCGATATTTTACGTTTTTGCTAATTTTTTTCGATCCGAAACAATAGAATTAAAAAATCAAATAGATTTTTGAATCCAAATTCTAATTTTTTAACCTAGTTTTATTAAATATTGCACACGTTTCAAGGCACACCTAAAAAGTATATCTTGAAACAAATATGAAAAATTCGATAAACTAACTTTTAGCAGTGAAATACATCTTTGCATTTTCTTATCAACATAACAAAAAATATAAAACCTTAGGTTTTTTTATATTTTTAAATAAGTTTTACAAAAAGTTCCATCGCAAAGACAAAAAATAGATTTTTATCAAATAATTATTTGTCCACTCTCGATAACAATGTTCTAAACAAAAATTCTGTATGATTAAAGTCAAGATGTTAATTATTTGGTTGTTTTTAAATTACTTACACTCATAATAATCTATAGGTAAAATACACGAATACCGTTGTTCATTTTACGAAAGTTTTGGTTATTTTGACATTACGAAAAAATTTGTAGAATATACAAATCACATTTCGTAAAGTTTTGTAAAAACTTTTTTTAAATAAAAATGTGGTGCATACCTTACGGGTTTATTTTAAAATTAAAAAAAAAAATGTAATGGTGCCACACAAGAATCGAACTCACGATTTCAGTGACGTCCTGCTGTGTTGAAGTAGACCCCTCTACCATTTGCACCAAAGTAGCTGATGCAATACAACAAACTAAAAAGGAACTTAAGTCGAAAATATTATGAAATTTTTATGAAAACTAGAAAAATATGCTACAAATATTTAATAAAAAAGGTAAAATGGTCATTAAATATTTTTATTATGTTTATTGAACTAAATAAAATAATATAATTTTTTTATAAATATTATTATTATTTTATAATAAAATAATAATAATAAAAAACTTAAATAACAATTTCAAACTAATTGCATTTTATTATTAAATATTTTATCTTTTTAAATATTTCTTTTATTGAATTTCATACTAAACCCGGCAAATAAAGTGGAAGTAGTGTTTTCGGGTCCTCTTTAACTTGTTTTAGGATCCTCTTTATTAAACAAAATACAAAATATCCATTTATATCAAAACACAAAAATAGTAATAATGAAATAAAAAAATAAAACATAGAAATTTAAAAAACATTAATAAACAAAAAAAATATAAAAACTAAAAAAAAAAAAAAAAAAATTTGTCCTGGCCAGGAGTTGAACTCGCAACCTTCTGATTGCAAATCCGGCCTCTAACCACATCAATAATAATAATATTTGTAACATTTCAAATTTTTGTACAATGTACAAAAAAAATATTACGAAATCATGTTTGTATTTTTTACGAAATTTGTAAATTTATATAATTTGTTTTATACAAAAGTTTTGTAATATAAACAAAATGTTTGTACATTCTACGAAAAAAAATTTACGAAAAATATATTTGTATTTTTAAGCATGGATTATTATGAGTGTAGTTCTCTTAAAATACTCAGAAAAAACTAAATTAAATAAAAAATACTAAAAAAATAAATTAGAATTAAAAAAAAAATAAGAAAAAACTTATCTCCCCGGCCCGGAATTGAACTCGCAACCTTCTGATTGCAAATCCAACCACTTACCACCTCTACCTCAATATAAAAAAAATATATATGAACTTATAAAAAAGTACTTCTTATGATGTTATTAATTTAGATACCAATTAATTTATATGGTGATGCTGTTTAAAATAACTTTAATTTAACATTTCTGGCAGTTGTTAACAATAACTTCTATTAAAGTGAAAAATGTGCTCATGCTAATGCTTTGGAAGTCAAGTTATAGAGGTTCTTAAAGCACTACCTCCAGTTTATTTTGCTGGGTATCATTACACTTCAATACTTCTAATCAATATCCAGATTTGGATAATACATAAATTTTGATCACAGAGAATAATTACAAACGCAGATATATGTTAGAAATGTTACCCAGTGTTCCACATTTTTGAATTAAAAAGGCTCTTCGGGAAAAGCCGCATAAAAACCTTACGGTTTCGACTATCACAAAAGGCATTGCTATGCATTATTTTTTGCTTAATACATTTAAAATTCCTTAATAAAACGCCAGATTTAATGTTACTCAAAACACACTTTTTTTTAATAACAAAAATACTTGAAATTCTTTTGGCATAATTTCTACACTAGTGAATGTGTCTTCAAAAAACCCTTCACTGGATCCGAAAAAAAATAAAATGGGGCAATTTTTGACCTTACTTAGTAACGCCTTAAATGACATTGGGCTGCTGAAAAAAACACGGATCTCTTAAATTTTTATTCTTTACAACATATCCGTAGTTTATTAAGTTATGCAGGTCCGGGTCGGGATAGCTCCTTTGTTAGTGGATGTATACGGCAGTTTTTTTTTTTAAGAGAATTAACAATTTATTAATATGACGGTTTCTTTGGAAACGTGATCGTGGAGAGATTAAAGGTGCGGAAAGATAAATGACTTCAAACATGGCAACACTGTGATTCCGCAAGTTTACAATTCTTAGAACAGTTGTTGCTCGCCACCTGATGAAGAGTTGGTAAACTTATTAAAGTTTTTTAGTTCATAGTAGAGATGTGCACGTGAGCTGAATTTTGTGTGATTCACGTGAATTACGCGTGATAACGCGTGAGTGGAACCTAATTTTCATATATATGATAATATATGATCATTTTTACATGGGCTGTTTTGAATAGAATACTCATGTGAGTATGAGTATGAAAAAATTCTTTGTGAGTGAGTGTACGCGTGTCAAATGTTTGCGTGAGTGAGTGTGCGTGAGTAGAATGAATAGAATTTTATTAAAATAATTTTGTTTTGCTTTGGTAAATGTTTTCTTTAATTTTTGCTGCGATAACGTATTTTTTGGGTTTTCAAACACTAAATAAATGAAATAATTACTCACAGAGAATTATAATTACTATTTGCCAACTGAAACTCGATAACCACGACTCAAATTCGGTTATTATGAATTTCAGTCGGTTTGTACAACTGAACATTAGTTTTCACAACAAAGTTCGGTTAATTCAACTAAATTTTAGTTGATTCACCCAAAATTTTCAGAAATCGAATGGTAATATCGTTATACTAATTGAATTTATATGTTGTTACCATTAAAATACACTTTTCCAATCGGTTGGCACTTAATTTCTCTGTGTGTACATATTTATACATAATTTAAGTTAGATATTCACAATTTACCTTACATTTTTACATATTATTTTTTCCGGTCAGGTTTTATTTCGTGAATTTGAGTAACTCACCTGAATATCTCGTGAGCACGTATGAGTGTTAGCGGAATTAAAATTTACTCACGTGAGTGTGAGTAGAAAAAAATTTTTGTGAGTGAGTGTAATCTTTCTCTCATAGCCCTGAATCATTATTCTAATTCGGTGGGGTTAAGTGCTATGGGAACACCGAAGGTGGACGCTACGATACGTATGCAGAAGAGAAAAGTCATACATAGTATTTTTTTAAATGAAAATTTGTCGTCGTCAGGGATTAAACCCGGGACCATCAGTGTAACATTACAACGCTCTAACCATTACACCACAACTCCCACACACTTATGTTAGGACTTAGGTTGATTAAGGGGGCATTTTCCCTTTTATACCTCAGGCATTGGACGAACATGGACAGGACGCGTTTATAAGATACTTTTTAAATATTTCATAGCTTTTTATTTAATATTTGCAAACTATTAAATCTTACATATTATTGTCAAATTAATTCATCTCCAAAATGAGAATTCATTCCCTTAAATCCTGCCTTTAGTCGACTAGAGTGTGGCTTATTTAACGCAATGAATGTGCGTCAACATTTACGCTGGTGGTTTTTTCTACAATTGTGGTGTGTATTTTGGAATAGGTTTGCCACACGACAAAATGTTTGTTACAAAAGCCTGGGCCAGTTGATGAAAATTTAATTGAAAAAATAACATAAAATTAATTTTATATACATTTTCAACAGCAACACCATTAAACTTGGTGTTGTTTAACGCAATTATTGACCGGCGGCCAGCATAGCTGCTGTTTAAGTCATCAACATCAGGGCAGCGACTTTCATGCAAATGCATGTTTGTAGTCAAAATCGATTTTGAACAAAAACTTTTCCGAATCAAAGAATTTTTAACAAAATGTAACGTTTTGTTTTTGCATATTTTGCTATAATGCATATTTAGGCATTTTTGTTCCAATTTTCAATTTAATTGCATATTTTAAAATATTTAAAAAAAAATCAAAATTGCCATTTATTTAAAAATAAAGCATTTATATTCCTTATCATAGCATATATTTGCCATTTGTTAGACATTTAAATCGGCTCGAGAGTCAAACACCGATTTTTTAAAATTTTAAAATTTCAAGTATATTTTTTTTTTGCATCTTTTTGAATTTTTAGTGTATATTTTTTTTGGTTTTTAGTGAATATTTTGATTTGAATCCATATTTTAAGCGTATATTTTTGATTTTTTTTATTGCATTAAAGTCGCTGCCCTGATCATCATAGACTTGATTCCATACACACATATCGTACTGACTATCCATAAAAGCGTAGGCACTAATCATCAGTCTTGTTTCTAACAAATCTGAAGTCAAACAACCGTAAAACATGGTAGCGGTAGTTCAGTAGCAGTAATTTTTATATTATTTACGCAAGACCCGCAGTTTTGTCTACTTTTAAGTGGTTTAGATAGACAAAAGCAACGAAAACGGAGCAAACATATTAATAAAATCTTATCAAAATATGTATTAGAATAGAATTACTAAATAAATTAAATTTTTGCGTTACTTTTGATTTAATCTAAAGTGTTTTTATATTAAGTTTTTTTTTTATTGGATCATTGCACCATTTCCACATCCTTTTCGTACTCGAAACTTCGGAACGCTTCGAATCCAGCTACGAAACGCTCCGTCTTTATTAACGAAATGGATCGTTAAGCAGAACTCAACGATTTTTATCGACAGTTCAACTGGAAACTTTATTTTCCAGATGATAATATGGATGCCGCCTCGAAAATGGTGAAAAACGTAATAGCGCTTGAAATAAAGTTATTCATGCCATCAAATCGCATTTCGACTAACAAGGGGACTCTCCCGATGGGTTCTTTTCGATCTCAAATTTAATCGAAGGGTGTCAAGATTTTCCCACATTTGTATTTGTTTGGATTTTGTGCGACCAAAATGATTTTTAACCTATAATTTAAATATTTGAAATAAATGAAAACTCTAATACACTACATAGGCAATATTGTTATCCGTTCAGAAAATTTTGAATTTTATTAGTTTCAGACATGTTTCTATACAAAAATATATTAACTTTGTCTCCACATTTTAAACCTTAAACGTAAGATCGTGCCGCTAAAGAAAAAATACGTGTTCCTTATTTTTTTCTCTTTTTAACATACCCAAATTTTTTTATTATGATTGGAGAGAACCCATCGGGAGACTCCCCTTGGAAGCCAAAACATAAAAGTTTAACCAGACTTGCAGTACCCCAGTCAGATCCAGAGAGGAACCGCTTAGAAATTGGCGTGAGAACATACTTGCCACTACTAAAATGCTACTCATACAGTCGAGAAAGGTGTGTGCCAAAGTAGGGTAGAAGGGGGAGAGTTCGCCACAGGGGCACATATGCCACGCCCGATTTTTGCTGCATTTAAAAGCGTTATTAAAATTTTTCTTTCCATAATTTGTGCGGCTATTGATTATATTTCATGTCATCAAATTTTACACTTGTAGTTCACACGTGGTCGCGACATTTTTTATGTCTTTTGGGTTGCAAAAATCAAGAATATTGATTCAGAATATTTGGGATAACTTTTTCATTTCGTGAATTAAAACAAAATCTCAGTGATATTAATTTATAATACTAACACAATTTCATTAGAATTTATTCCTATATAGTGTAAAAAAATATAAAATTACGGGAAAGGCTCATCATGGGACAAGTATGCCCGACCACCAGGTGGAATAGTTTGGAAACAAAAATTTGTAGCACTTTAAAAGATTTATAAGTAATATTAATTCGGTAAGACTTAATTTTCTTTCAAAAAATTCGTAGAAAATAAACTTTTTTTAAATTTTGTTGCTGAAATTGTAGCTATTTATATCAATCTTAATGATTAATAAATTGAAAATATAAGTTTTCCTCCAGAACCGTTATATTTATGGCTGACAAATGTGCAACATCGGCTTGGCGAATTTACCACATAGGTGGGTCAGTTTAGCCGATTTGAGTTATTTTGGAAATCTTAAAAAAATAAATACAAGGAATAAAGATAATTTATGTTTTAAACATACAAATAAAAGTTAAGATGTAAAATTGTAATTATAAAAAGAATTTTGCTGAAAAAATTGTTGGTTGCGTAACAACAGCGCTTTAAAAAAAGTGGCAAATTCTCCTCTTCTGCCCTACAAAGTCGTGAAAAGTTTCTGTACGAGCAGTGTCTTCGTGTTAAAGTTCTTTCTGATCCTCGGGGTAGTAAGAGCTTTTGGTCATTCGTTAAAAGAGTTGGGGATAATGCTAGTTCTTCTATTCCAGCTCTTATAAGGGACGACCATGCATTCATTGAGTAGGTTGATAATGCTAACCTGTTAGCGAACTCAGGCCATTAAAAGCATTCTGGAAGATCTCAAATTCACAAGTCAACGGGCCGGAGGGCATACCTGCATTGGTGCTGAAATATTACTCTTCGACGCTTGCTCGAAATACCGTGCTGGTGTCTTCCCTTTGTGCTGGAAAGTTGCCAATGCTCAACAAATTTCCAAAAAAGGAAAATAGCCGTCCAATTGAAATTTGCTCTACGCTCTCCAACATGATGGAGAGCATGTTTAACTACCATATTTTTAATTATCTCAAGACCAATCACTTATTAGTGATCGAGAGTATGGCTATCGTAGAACTCGATCCACGGGAGATCTGTTGTCGCTCTTTTCGGAACGCTGCAGTCGGTTCATCCACATTTTTTACGAGAGCAAAGTGAGTGGTTGCTCTCGATATTTACATTTGCATTGTTATCAAAGCGAATTGCTTTTGGTGTCGGAAATGATTTCTCTCGCTTTATTACGAGTTTTTTTTAGAGATCGTACTATACGTGTTATTGAGTTTCCAAAGAGTTTCAGTTGGGTTCAGGGTTACCACAAGTTTCTGTTCTTTCTCTCTCTCTTTCCTATCTTTCTTAATGACCTCCTTGGTCAAAATTTCAATCCTATATACTACTTTGCAGATGACAGCGACATTTGTCATTAATTTTCCTTCGATTGTAGGCCAAGCCTTGAAGAGGTTCTGGACAAAAGGCGGATTATGAATTGTCATTTAATATCGACCATTCGATAATCACAATTTGTGCGATTTTAATGCACGCAAGACCCCATGTTGTATATTGACCCATAGGGCCGTGGAGTCAACTATTTTTTATGTATATATCAATGGTATCGTTATTGAGGATTCGGATACTCTTGAGGTTCTTTACATGATGATTCAGTGTGATGTCCGTTGGACAAATGACATCATTCAAGTGTTGAAAGAACCATTCAAGTGACTTGGCTTTCTTAACCGGTGTGAAAAATACATCACAGCATCCGATCTTCTCTCTACAATCAGGGAAAAAAATTTCATCATATTTATGAAACTGTTTCATAAATCGTTTGTCATCAATTATTCATTATATTTATGAAGTTTTCATAGATATAATGAAGAGGTTCATTAAAATGTATGTAAAATGATTTATAAATTTTCATCATTTCATAAAAAAGTTTCATAAACCGTGTGAAGATATTTTTTTTTTGTTTTCCTATCAATTAAAATTCAGAATTTCCATTTGAAATTTATCAATAGAAATTAAGGATTTTCATTTGAAATTAAGAAAATGTAATTTGTAATTTCTTTTTAAAATTGAGACACTTTGAATGTCAGAATTTCTAATCAATTAATGTGTTCTAAATTTTACATGGAATTTTGTCAATATAAATTTAATTTTTATAAATTTCAGTGGAAACGGAAATCAATTAATTGATTCTTAACATCAATTAATTGAAAATGAAAATTCTTAAGGGTCAATTCGCCAGCTATCAATTCGTCGTCATGGGCTGTAGCATTAATTGTATTTGTACGCTATAAATTAAAATTTTTCTCTTCATAAAAATTTATGAATTTGCTTCCTAATATTAATAAATCGTCTTATAACATGTGTGAAACATTTCATGAAAAGCTATGAAACTTCCTCATATTTATGGTACAAATCATCATTATCATGAAGCTTGTCTTCAATATGAACTTTTATGAAACTGCTTCATTATATTTATAAAGTATTACATTGGACGAAAATCTATAAAGTTTTTTTAATCATATTTTTTAAGTTTTTCATAAATATAATGAAGTTTTTCCTTTGAGTGTATTTATACTACCTACATCCTTCCGAAGATAGAATAGCACTCCCATATATAGGCAGGTGCTTCTAAGTCTATTTAAGGACTTCGAGATATTGTAAAACGATGGGCTTGTCAACGACAATAGGATATAAACCTCTATTGACTCGTTGGAGCATCGTCTGAATGTGGGTTTCGTAACTCTGTTTTATAGATATTACCATAGGAACTGTTCTGCGGAGATAAGTGATCTCATTAATGGGACCTGGGATTCTCTTCGTACTTCCCGCTTGTATATTGTCCTGCGAATCGCAGAGCGTAGTACAGAAAGAATATGTTTTGCCTTCACACTAGTCGTACACACAAAAAAATATTTCTTAAATTGCGCCAAGTAAACATTTTGTTGAATAAAAAAAACATAATCAATTACTTTTTTAATTGACTCAATTAAAAAGTAATCAATATTTTGAATAATATTGATTACTTTAAATAAACAAAAATATTGATTACTTTTTAATGAATCAATTAAAAAAGTAATTGATTATTTTTTTTTTATTCAACAAAATGTGTACTTGGCGCAATTTTTTTTTTCTGTGTATGTGGAATGATCTCACTGAAGAGGTCTTCCCTGTAATTTACAATGTAGAAAAATGTAAGTCAAAGTCTACAAACACTACTCCCTCTTTCCTCTTCCCCATAACCTATTTTTCTAATAGGTTATGGGGAAGTAGGGGCATCACCTGAGTGTTGATTCAAAGTAAAAATAACCGTCTTTCTATTTTTATACTCGTAGTTTATTCCAAAATTTTTAGTAATCACTTTATCTTATCTTTTCTTTTAAGGTAAAGATTCTGAATGTTATCACATGTATTACCCTACTGTAAGTAATTTTTTAATTAAATATTCAAAATATATGTAAAAAAATCTTAAAACCCTCCTGAATTTGACTGACAGAAACCCCATTTACGAGTAAAATATAAAAAATAGTTAAAATGTTTTTAATTGATAGATTTTCTGTCTTAAAGATGATTATACTTTCGCGTTATTATCCACCGAAATAAACCATTGCAAAATCAGTTAAAGTAGTTATTGATTCAGACAATACATTTTTAACTTTTCAGATTTTATTATACGTTATCCGGCGCGTGATGAAAAACGATAGTTTTCAAATCGATCGTTTTTGAAATTTTCCTCCCGAATATTTCGCATTGTTTTTAATTTAAAATATCGTTATTCCCAATTCAATTAAAGCGATTAAAAATAATTTTACTTCTCACTTTTTATATGATGATTTTTTAACCAAATCGATCAAAATCAAAATCAATCGATTTTCAACACATGTCAGTCTAGTGCTAAAGAATTGCGATTGTAAAATTTTACTTTTTGGTTTGTGAAACATAAATTGTAATCTATAAATCATAGTCCGTGTAAACATATATTTGTTGAAAATATATTTATTAGCTAGGCTTAAATATGTCTGCCTACATTCACAAAAATAAAGTAACTTCAAAAGTCTGTGTAACGGGTTTCAATTCAGTTGAGCTAATTTTTTCTGCTGTTTTCGCTTAAATTAGTTATTTAACTAAAGTTATGAGTTATCTCATTTTACACCAATAACAAATTTTATTCGTATTTTAACTAACTTTTCTGTTTATTTAAACCAAGTTTTTCCTGTTAATTAAACAAACAATTTGTTTTCAAACCATTATTTTTGGTGCCAATCTCACTTGTAGATGGCGTTATTTTCTCATATTTTTTATTTTATAACCATAAAATATGTTATATCTCAAAAATTAAGCGAGATGGAGAAAAAATGGACCAAAATCGTTTCTGTTAAGTACTCTTTATTAGCTACCCAAGCAGAAAAATGCAATCGGCACAGTGTTGGCAAAGCATCGGCGACGGTCGGTTATTCGTTGGCAGAACGTAGAATTAACAATTTTGATAGTATTGTCCTGTTACCCGATTGATAACAGTGACCAACCGTTGGCTTGAGCGAACTTGCCACCGTTGGCATAAAGGTGTAAGTTCAAAAAATTGTTTGCTCTTAAAATACCTTAAAAAACAGCAATACAGTTCCGTCTTACTCATTTACATCATATTTAAATGTGTGAAGTATACCAGCAAAAAATAAGCTGTAAAGTAATGTTGTCAATACGCAAGAAAGCGCTTCTCATTTCCTACGAAGGTATACATTTATTGATTCTTAGAGCACACGAAGGAAGCGCTTTTCACCTGCTAAAAAGAGACATACCACGTAGGACATTGTGTACAAAAAATCATGCCTTCTGCAATAGTTTCGAAAGCTCTAGGTAATTTAATAATGCCTTCCAGAACTGCTTCTGGGTAAGCACAATTTTTTGCTGAAACAATAATAAAGGGTCCGCCAAATAACTTTTTTTTTTCAACTCCTGAACCAATTGGACTTTGTATGGCGTCATACCAAGGTCTTTATGCAAAATTCGTCTCAATGATATCTCCGAAATGTTCAATTGTTGAGAACGACGGTGAATTGATGTTGATGGCGCTTCACGCACACTTTCTGCCACAGCAGCAATATTCTCTGGTGTACGCACTGTTTTTGGCTTTTCACGCTTTGGTTCATCGATGAGGATGCCAGTTTCTTTCACTTTTTTCACAAGATAACGAACATACGGACGATATTGGTTCAGCGGAAGGATAAAACTAATTATCTGTCAAATCAGACATGAGCTAAGTGTTACCATTCACGAAATAAGTACTAGTTGAAAAAAATTACGTTAGATGTCGGACCCTTTATATAGAAAAAAATAATGCTTCTAATTGGTTGTCATAATGGTAAAAACAATATTGGCGGAGAATTTCGCGTGTGGTACTGGCAAAACATATGCTTTGCAAGCAAAATATAACTTTTCTAGTAAAATATTAGTTGTTATTCTTAGCGCGGTGGGTTTTACAAGTACAGTTATTTTAGTAAGGTTGGCAATTTCTACATGGATACTTATATTCCCGGAAATAAATATGGAAATTTCTCTGGTCAGATCGTGAAATATAGTTTTTTTTTAGCAAATTATTAGTTAATTTAACTACAACTGTCAACTCAAATTTAAACCTCCCAAAATTTAGGTCATCTAAATTTAGCAGACTGTGATTCTCAACTTCATTGAAAATTCTGCTGGCGCAAATTCAGGTACTATTTCAAATAAAATTTTAATGTTTAATAAACTACAACATAATTGTGGTTTTTCCAAAGTGACCAAATCCGCAAAAATATTTAATCCATTCGTCTACCACTAATCAATACCAAAATAAGTACAAGTACTATAAATAAATCGCAAAACGACTTGTACCCTAAATATTTAACCCTTTTTAGATGGATTAAATGAACAACTAAATAAATAATGGCTACCTCTTTGCACAGAGCTTCCGGGTAAATAATTGTTGAAATAAATGACAAAAAAAAATCTCAATGACATTTTAACCACAGGATTATCATATGGCATGGGATAGGGATCAATAAATATGCCACACCAAACACACCTCTAATCCAAACTAGCTGCATATTTAGGCGATATATTAAAGAATATTCACTAAAAACTAAAGAGGACCTAAGCAAATATATGTGAATTAGTAAACAAGGACATGCACATATCATTATTTGCTTATTTATTTAGGTGTGTGAGTGCCTCTAGGCTGTATAGCACAAGTTGTTGATTAGCCTAACTCTTTTTCGTCTTTGCCTATGTGTGTGTTCGTTCATATATTTTCTTTAGATTATAAACGGCAGATACTTTAAATATTTGCCCATATTTGCTTTGAATTTATTGTGTGTGTTTGTGTCTATAAAAGTATCATTGAGACCATATTCAGTAGCCAATTTAAGCAAATTGGCTTTACCTACCGTCTTCGCCTTAATTTGTAAGAAAATCAAACTTTACTTAAAGATCAACAAATACAGGAAGCTACAATAAACACACCATTTATAACTGCACATATGAGTTTATTAGGGTTCCACTTATTTTTATACCCTCCATCCCTCTGTCTCGCACAGTATAAGTATATATCTGTTTGTAGCTATTTCTAATCAGAAGGGCTCGGAAGTTCATGTCAGTACATATTTATTATCGTAAGATGGAGGACAAAGTTAACTATTCCTAAACAGAAGGGCTCTAAAGTTCATGTTAATACATATTTATTGTCGTAAGCTGGAGGACACAGTTAACTAAATCGATATGTTAATGCATATTTTGTCATATTTATCTATAAATGCATATTTTTGCATACACAGAAAACAGTTTTGTAGTTGCAACCGAATTTTTTTGCCAACCGAATTTTTGTAGTTCCACCTACTATCACTATTATTAAATTTTAATACTATTGTAACAACCGACATTATTTACAAATTTCGAATTTTTATTGTAACAATTGAATAATTTCTGTTTATGGACTATAATATTCTATAAATAGATTCACATGCGTTCAACAAAATTTATTTTATTTGTTTATAAAAAAAATTATATGCCTCGAACTCGAACTTAAGTATGTTTTTTAAATTTCCAACTTCAATATTTTCTAATTTCAAATTTAAATATTTGTCTAAAAATAGATTTGTATGTACAATAGGAAGTCGGTTGCTGTTCTCAATAATTTATTAGAGTTACCAAAACTATAAAAAAAAATTATATTATTTTAAAATTATTTTATTAATAAAAAATTCTTCTCCGGGAACTGGTTTCGAACCGGCGACCTTCTGCTTGTCAAGTAATTTGCTTTACCTCTAGCTTAAACCCAATTTGAATTTGTATTTTCAAATATCTTCACTGAAAATTTTTTTTCTTTCAAGTTGAAATATTTATGTCTAAAAATATATTTGTACGCACAACAGAAATTGGGCTGCTAATCTTAAAAAACTATTAAAAAACTTTATATTACTTTTATTTTAGATAGAGTGATTGTTTTTTTTTTTTTTTTGGAGGCGAAACTAATATTCGATTTTAACTGCAAATATTTTATTCAAGAGATAAAATCTCCGAAAAGTGGTTGGTTGTTGGTATTAAAGGTAATGTAGAAGATAATATTTTTTCATAATTAATAAGGAAAACCATAGTTTGAATGATGTGACTGTGTTTTGGGTAATTTTATATAGTTTCTGTTTACAATATAGTTTAATTATTCTGATAATGAATTTTAAGTACACTCTAAAAAAAGATTGTAAATTTACTACTATAAAACGAGTAAGGTTTCATGTATTATTACGCAAATTCGGCGAATTTATACATAAAAATGCGTAAAACTATTTTGCGCACACTTTTATATACAATAATACCCACTTACAATATTTTTACCAATTATGTGTTTATAATTAAATACATTATACCTAAAAGTAGTATTATTTTTTAAATAAAATTTTTACGCACAAAGTTTGTAAATATACTAACTTATAATAGTAATAAATATTTTGACATTTTTAAATTGAAAAAAAAATTAAACAAATTGAAAAAAGCCAAAAAAAATCTAAAAAATTTAATTTATTGAGAATTTTAATGGAAAAAAAATGTATAACTGTAGTAGTTGTGATAGTGTTTAGTTTATAGTTTATTTCCAAGTGTTTGCAGCCTAATTGTGGAAAAATATTTTCAAAATATAATATATGTACAGAGCTTTAAAGAAAAGAATTCTTCATTCGATTTATTCAGTCGGTTTTAACACAATCGATTTAAAAATATCGCCAATATTGAAAAAAATTGCAAAATTGAAAAAATCGCCAAAAATCGCTAAAATTGAGAAAAAAAATCACCAAAAATGAAAAAAAAACGTTAAAATTAATAAAAAAAAAAAATCGCTGAAATTAAAAAAAAATCTCCAAATTTGAAAAAACGCTAAAATTTAAAGATAATCGCCAAAAATGAAAAAATCGCGAAAATTTAAAAAAATCGCAAAAAATTAGAAAAATCCCTAAAACTAAAAGAAAATCGGCAAAAATTAAAAAAATCGCCAAAAAATTAGAAAAAATAGAAAAATAGCTACAAATTAAAAAAATTTCGAAATTAAAAATAAAAAATTTGCAAAAAAAATCGCCAAAAATGAAACAAATTTTCAAATTGGAAAGGAAGCTTAAACTGAAAAATGAAAAATATTGACGAGAAACTTGAAATAGCTGTAAATGTATGTTTATTAGTTTTCGAAACACAGGCGATGTTCCAAATAAATTCTCTTTTTGCTTTGCGATGTTTTGTTTTTGAGAAAAACGCGATCTAGGAACCTAGCCAATCAGGCCGGTATTGGGGTTGAGTTTTGAACACCTGTGCAAACATTTTTCCAGTTTTTTTTTATTTTTTGAGTTATGGACGTTTTTTATTTAATCAGTTTTTAAAAGGTACATATTACGAAAACTAATGGAGCTGGGGGAAAAATTGCTGCACCATTATTCAAAACTCAACCCCATTACCCCTACAACGATACAACTTCGATTTGATTGGCTAGATTCTTAAATCGAAAAGTAAGCATCGCAGATAAAAATAAGTATTTATTTGAAACATCACCTATGTTTCAAAAACTAACAGAGATAAATAAAAGACACGGACAACTTTTTCCAATTTGATCAATTTTTTGTCAATTATGGTGATCTTTTTTTAAATTTTCGCGATTTTTTACTTATGCCGCTTTTGAATTTTGAAGTTTTTTCATTTTGGCAATGTTTTTACTTTTAGAAATTTTTGGCGATTTTTTTTTTAATTTTGGCGATTTTTTAATTTTGGCAAATTTTAGTAATTTATTTTTTATTTTGGCGATTTTTTTTTAAATTTTGTCGATTTTTTCAATTTAAGTAATTTTTACATTTTCGGGGTTTTTTTTCAATTTTGGAGATTGTTTTAAATTTTTGGGATTTTTTTCGATTTTAGCGATTTTTTTCAATTCTGGCGGTATTTTTCAGTTTCGCCGATTTCGGCAAATTGTAAAGCGATTAAGTTAAAAATAGATTGAACTCCCAATTATTGAATTCGCAGTGATTGAAGAAAAAAAATCATTCGATTTAAAAAAATCCTATTTAATTTTTTTTTAAATAGAATTCAGTCTTTGAAGCTCTGTATATGTACAACAACTTATATACAAATATTTATTATTAAATGTATTATTATACAACACATTAATAAAACTCTTTCTAAAAATTAATTTTTTGTTGTATTTGAAAATTTTTTTGGGCTGTTATTCTTTTTTACCGGAAGGTTAAGACACGCATTTTTAGGGGGTTTTTACGCTTAGAAATATGTATTTTTACGCATTTTATACGTATAATTGCACGTAAATCATGCTTTTTTACACGAAAATTTGGTAAAATTACTCATTTATTTATAAATTTTATCAAAATTTTACGCACTTCCATTGTAAATTTACCAACTTTGTGTTAGCAAACTTACTCTCCATGTGCGTATTTTTTTCATTTACACACATAGAGTAAATTTACCCAACTTATAGTAGGAGTACAGTTTCCTACTATAAGTTGGGTAAATTTCAACAGAAATTAGTTAGAGTGTACTTTCTATTAAAATTATTGAATAATGATTAAATTTTGTTGGTTGCAATGGAATTCCAACCAATTTATTCTCTGTGTGCATATATTGTGTAAACATCATATTTTTAATGCATATTTGTTGCATATTTGACTATAAATGAATATTTTAGCATATTTTGTATTGAAATGCATGTGTTGAGAAAAAATGTTATTGAAATCTGTGTTTTTAGAAAATCGATATATTTTATTTGTAAAACTTTATAAAATTTGTTTTGATAAATTTTTTTTTTCATCACGAAGACAAAAATAACAGAAAAACACAATTACTACACTCACAATATGTTTTCCTTAAAAGTTACTGAATATACACATTAAATACAAAAAAAAAATATACACATTAAGTAAACAAATTACTACTTACTTTTCGTTCAAAACAATTGTATTTTTTACTTTATTTTCAATTGTTGAAAAATTAATTGACAAAATCGATGAAACAATAGATTGTTTTCGTTTATTTCAATACTCAATAACAACTTTTTTTTTCAAATAAAAAATTTTAACTGAATATTTTAACTATTACCGAAAGTTCGTTTTTTATATTTTGTTTATTGAATAACAGACAGAAAGTTAAAAAATATATTTCCTTGGTAATTTAACTGCATATTCGTTTGAAATAACTTTACCGATTACATTTTTAAAAAACTGTTGAACTTTAATGGAAAAGTTCTTGTGAGTGTAGCTTTATTATCATGATCATCGCTAATTTTCAAATTTTTAATCACTTTTTATTATAAAAATCACCTAAATTGTGCTAATAATATTGAAAGCGTTGAAGAAAAGTCAATAATAAATGCATAGTTTTACATTTCAAGTGTATACTTTACGATTTTTAATGCATATTTTATATACATAAAACACGATTATGAATGCATTAACTTGAAATGCGAAATATTGGTATTGAAAATTTACTAAATCAGATCACGGGTTCAGAAATTATGAGTGAAAATGTAAAGGCACATCGAAATGTAAAAGGCACATCTATTTCCAAAAAAGTTTGTTGTATCTCATGCACCCATAAAAAAACCACGTACAAATTGTGGAAAATTCATCAACAACAACAGAAAATAGTACCTGAATTTTACATGAAAATATGACTTTTTAGTTGCTATCGCTGGCATTACCCAGGGATAACCGCGTGGAGGTGATAGTACAAAATGTATTGTCTTAAGAGTTTTCTCCTCTAGTCCGTCCAAAGCCCGATTTCGCTGAGGAAGGTTTTTCTGCGTGACCGGCCTGGCTTACGGGGTTATCCCTATGTGATAGACAGTTCAGTGGCTGCGCTGAGTAAAGTTTTATATAGTGATATAGCCTATTTTATGATTATAAAATAAAAAAATATGAGAAAATAACGCCACCTACAAGTGAGACTGATAGCGAAGACACAAGAAAAAAATGGTTAGAAAGCAATTGTGGTTTAAATTAACCGGCCAATTTTAGGTCGAAAAATTAGTTCAAATACGGATGAAATTTGTTCTTGAGGTAAAATGTGATAATAACTGATTTAAACAACAGAAAAAATTACCTCAACTTATTTAAACCCGTTGACATTTTGAACTAACTATTTTTTGTGAGTGTATGGCTGAAAGGTATACAAATAGTAAAATATGTAAAAATATCGTAAATATATTTTATCCTCAGACTTGCTTTCGCATGCAATTCAATTCTGGTAATTAAAAATTCGCCAATGAAAACAAATAATTACAATTGAAAAATCGAGAAGAAAAAAAATTTAAAAACAATTTCGTTTCCAGTGTAAAGTATTTCAATTCCACTCGTTCCTTTTTCCATTCCATTTCGTTCCCCGTGTCTAGTGTTTCAATTACAGTTGTTCCCCATCCCACTCAATTTCGGTATCCATGTTTAGTATTACAGGTCAAATTGTTCCCCATTCCATTCCATATCGTTCTGATTAAAAACAACGTTCTATTTCAAGAGATCCATAAAAAAGTTAGTTAGTTTTACTTCCAATTGTCAACAAATGGTCGAACCGATGCCCCAACTTTTCCCTTTTAATCCATCGAAGGATTAAGGACTGATTTGTACATGGTAAACCAGATTAATAACAATATTGAATGTTCTGTATAACTATGTATTAATTCATTCTACGTCATCTGTATCTTTTAAAATCACTATCAATAAATATATTTTACTCTTAAACGAAAAAAATTTTAACAATTTTTAAATTTCAAGAGAAATTGTAAATCTATTCCGGTCAATTTTTTTTCAAAGCAAAGGAATGTAGTATAAGTTCAAGTCAAAGCAAATCAAACATATTAGCTAGGTTGATACTAGTATTTCGATCTGGCTAAAGATCTCATCAGAACCCGAAGGTTTAGAAAAACTAGAGCCTTCATAATAGGCAGCGCTTTAACAAAAAACCTATTAAACATCAATTTTGCTCCATCCTTGTTTTCTTAGGAATCAAACACGTGGATAGGGTCTTTTCCTAACAAGCAGCATGACGTTACTAAACTTTGAAGACCCAAACCTGTTATATTTATATAAAAAAATTTTTACTTTTTACTCTGGCTCAAGTAATATTTTTTAGATTTTTGTCAAAATAATAGTTAAGGCGGCAAAGCACATTGCAAGTATCACTCCTTAGTAATTCCTTCATTGTTCAATTCAAGAATTATGCTAAGTAGATGAGTATCGACTATGAAACACATATTATCTTCAAATAGTGACTTTAGACGTCCCAGACATCGGTTTGTCTGCTGAACAATTTTAGTTTTTGAAAGTTTAAAAAATGTATCTCATTCATAAGATAAGATGCGTCAAAGTCATTTTAAAATTTAGTAGAAGAAGTTTAACGAAATTGTCGGACTCGTCGTTTGGTTTGAGTATTTGCTTCTGCAAAACTGTTTATACTGAAAACTTGAAGTCGTTAGATAGTCCGCGAATACGGGACTAGTAGTCGAGTAAAGATGATCACAAATATTTAACTTTATTTTAAACTATTTGTTAAGATCAAATGTTTGCCAATGTCATTTGGAAGAATATTATTTAACGATAGAATGGTAGTCAGGTTGGGCGCCATTGTTTTTACGGTTCCTTATGTGCTCAGTATAATTTTTCTTAAAACTACGTTTTAGGAGGTGTTCGAATAGATAAATTGATTTTATTTAGAAATAAGACTAGCAGTAGAATACCTGAGGGTTGGGCGCCATTGTCGTTATGATTCTCTTTCTTTTTCGAGCTTTCCATTTCAAACCGCGCATGTACCATTCTTAGTCTTAATGATATTATGACTTTACATAATATGAGGACACAGCACAACATCTGAAAATTCTCAGAACTAAAGAAAGAGTGTTCAGATAACTTTTAATAAGATACTTCAAATGAATGTAACGATATTTTGCCTCGCAGACTCTTCGTGTAACTGTAATCAGAAATTGTCATTCCAATAATTTGTCCGCATCTTAAAATTATATCATTAGTCTAAAATTGTTATCAATTCGTGGTTTTGCCTTAAAATCAACAAGTATCACCCTAATACATCTGAATATAATAAAGTAGTAAATTTTTGTGTATGTTCAAATGGAAAGGATTAAAAATAGTTAGAAATACATTTGAATCCCTGCATGTTGCAAACCTCAAATGGATGGTTAACAAAATATTCTAGCCATGATTATGATGACGATGACAACGAAGTTTACATAGCGGCGTTTAATATCCGTACAAATATTTAAAAAATACTGTGTGAGATTAAAACCCAAAAATGTCTTTGTCAACATTTCGAATTGATCTTCAAACTCGAAAATAACAAAAAAAAAATCCTTCCTACATCATTGAAACGAAAGGATTTGATGCAGAGATTATGAAAGTGGTTAGATTGTGACAGTGATAAAATTTAAAGACTACAACAAGCAGAGAAACAAATTTTTTTTAAAGGAGTAGGAGTAAGAAAAATAACAAACAACATGAAGAACAAATACAAACAACATGGTTTTACATCTGTTTTAAATCAGTCAGCAGCAAGCACGTTAATTGGCCAAATTTCTATGAAAACACGACTATTTAACAGTGGCGGCATATGTTTGACGTTCGGTAGTTTGTTGGTCTGGTTAGCAGGGATTTACAACAACAACAACAGCAAAAAATACACAACAACATATAGCAGCATCAAAATAAAGGGTAGCTTTTTATTGAACTTTTTTTTATGATGTTGCCTTTGGCTACCGAAAAGGACACTTCTGAATTTTGTTTATTTTGTAGCCATTAACACTTTTAAAAGCACCATCACACACACTCCTCCACATTCTAGATATTAATTGTTTACATAAAATCCGTTTATATTTTGGGAAAAATAAAATATATCACAATCATGTGGGTAGAGAGAATGGGGTCATTAAGGGTGCTATGTTATGTTATTATAAAATTAATTGAAATGTCCTTAGATTTTAAGGATGTTTTATGGAAAATAAAATTCCAATAAAATGTGTTGGCTACAGATGAGAAACTATGCCGATGGGTTCTATTCGATCTTAATCAAACTAGGATATGTAATATACATTGAGAGAATTCTTTGCATGATATCAATGAATTTTTGCACTAGATCTTTGAAATGTCACTGGAACTCGGAAAAGGAAAATAAAATTGCAATCAAATGTGTTTCATGAAATTGGCTACAGACGAGAAACTATGCCGAAGGGTTCTCTTCGATCTTAATCAAACTAGGATATGTAATAGGCCTCGAGGAACTCTCTGCATGATATTAATGAATTTTTGCATTACATCTATGAAATGTCACTGGAATTCGTAAATTGAATTTTATGAAAAACTTCATTTTATTTATCGTTAAATATCGATGGAAAAACAAATTGTTAGAATAAAGTTTAAACCCAAACAAATGAAACTTACTTACATAATTATAAAAATCCAAGGAAACATTAGGATTTTTGTTAAAATTACACAGGAGAATTGGTTAATAATTTTCTCTATTTTTTCATCATTAAAAAAAAAAAGAAAAAGAAATCATTTCAAATTGTTTGAACTGGATTTTCACTGAAAAAAAATGCTTAAAATAAAAATAAGATACGTTTGCATATAATCATGCATTATTTTATATAAATATATATGTTATTGCATGTTATTATATATAAATCCACATGTTTATATATGTTTAGATATAACATTTTTTTTTTCTAAATTCTTATTACATATCGACCAATATATAATTGTGCAATTATTTATGGTTAATCCAATTATGTATTAGATATAACACAAATCAAAATTATATATCTACCCGAGCAAAAAGGATTAAATAAAATCATGCATTATTTAATATACATAAATATGTATGTTCTTGCATGCTGCTATATGTAAATACATATGATTATGTATGTTTATATATTCAATTTTTTTTCTCAAAATAAGATGCCACATATAATTACAGCTTATTACATATAGTCCAATATATAATAGTATAGTACACATATACAATTATATATGGTTAATCTAATTTTGTTCCAATACATGTTTAATTAGCTATATCATAAATCAAAATTATATATAATAATATATAGTGTAATATTCAAATAATATTCAAATATATAGCGTTCCATACCAGAAAAATGTAAATCCTTTTTTGTATAAAAAAAAACGCTATACTGAAACACTGATGGCTGTATAATAAATAGCTAGTCTCGAAATAAAAAAAATTGCGAATTTCGTCACGTAGTCAAACGATCGCTATTATTGAGCTGTTTATGAATAAAAAGCAAACATTTTTTTGAGGGTACATATTTATAGTTGCTACTCGCGGCCTTCGTAGTATATTTCTAAAATTTTTGGATAAAAAAGGGTTTAAAAGTTTGACAATGCTGAGCAAATGGAAATTTTTTTATAAAATTTCCAGAGATTAATTTTGGTCCACCACATCATCATTTAGTTTGAAACAAGTAATTTTGTTTAAAATTGAAAGATGTAGTGGGCCACAATTACTCTATGGAAATTTTATAAATATATTTGAAAAAATATGCTCAGCATTACCAAGATTGAGCTTGATTTTGTATAAAAATCTAAAAAATATGAGCAGCGAACTATAAGTATTCTCGTGTGAAAGGCGTGGTAGAGAATAATAAGTGTATTTTCTAAAAATCATAACTACATTGTAAATTTTCAATTTTTTCTAAATCAGACTGCGCAGTTTCTGGTATTGAACCTTCGTCAGTGACCCTGTTTTTCTTTTTGAATAATGTAATATTTGTTATGTTTTTATTTGTTCGATTGCGTCTATATAAAATTTTCTGTGCAATCACTAAACGTGTTATAGATAAACTGATTTCTAATGCCACATGCACTCGCACTACACGTTAGACAGAGCGCTTTAGCGCACTTATCTATCGTCAGGTCAAGTTTGGTTGTGATTAAAACCAGTTTTATTCAACAAACGGTGTTTTTGTTCTTGCATACATAATCTCAGAAGCACAACTCCAATAACACAACAGTTCTATTTTTAGAACCTTACCTCATTCTAATGTTCACTGTTTTCCCATATGTTGTAAGTGATGCCACATCTATGATATATTCTTTGTATGTTCGATAGATGGCGCTTACGTAGTTAGGGAAGAATTGCCAGAGAGCAAAGTTTGTATTCTCGATTTTTTTATTTTTTCCAGTATCAGCTGCATAACACTAATCGTTTGAGCACTATTACGTAAACATGTACAATTTCGGGACACAATAATGCGCCTAAAAACTTAAAACACATTTATGCCGTAATTTTTTTGAAAACTGCAAAAAATATTTAATATTTTTTATATATTTGTATGAAATTGTGTATATTTTCGTCCAATCATATTAAGAAATGTGACATTTAGTGCAGACTAAAACTCGGATCTAATTATATTTAGATATATCAGTTCACATACAATCAAAATCCGGATACAATAACATCAGTTTAGATATAAACTAATACAACTGATATAGGTACAAAACTGATAAAATCTAATACGATTGTATCGGGCCATAATTCGGATAAAATTGTACAGGCCATTTATTTGATTGCATCAGATTAGAACTAAACCCATACAAACAGATACAATTATATGTGCCCATATTTCGGATGAAATTGAATAAGATTACATATAGCGTCGAATAGAAATTGATATGACTACATAAAGTTCCACATACATTTTTTTAATAGGGATTTTAATTAAATGCACGTGTGTAATATAAACAATAATAATAATTTAAAATAATAATTTAAACTACAATTAAAAATATGTCAGTTGTATATCGCTTTACAAATGACATGTAATGATGACAATTATATACCCAAGTAAAAAAAAAACATGATGTGGGACATCTACAAGTTATATTAAATTAAATATAAACAGGACAGTAAATTAGCACAACGTGTGTAGAAGTGCTATTAAAGTTTTTTTTCGCGTAATTTCTTTCATATTTTAAATTTTTTAAATTTTGTGTTGTTTCACATAACTTTTTAAAAAATATGGGACGTGGAAAAGATTGCACGCCAGAGGAAAAGCTAATTATGGCAAACATGTTGACAGATGGAAAAAAGCCACCTGAAATTGCCGAAATTTAGCATTGCTCGTGAAAAATAGTTTATAATGTGATTAATTCCAATAAAACAAATCAGTTAATGAAACAGAAAACAAAAAAAAAAAAAAATACCACGTGTCAGAAAAACAACCCAAGAAGTGGACCGTGCTATTGTCCGAAAGTCAAAAAAGGACTCCTTCATGTCATCACGCGAAATTGCGAACGAAATTAACTCTGATTTGGATTAAATTTATCACACAGACTCATCCGAAGACGATTGAATGACGCTCAACTGTTTGGACGCGCAAACCGTAAGAAGCCACTGCTATCAAAAAAAAATATTGATCGTTTATTGTTTGCTCGCACCCATAAGTCTAAAGATCTCTCATTCTGGAAAAAAAAATACTTTGGAGTGATGAAGGTGAATAGAATGGGACCTGAAGGTAGAGTCTTTGTTCATCGACCAAAACGACAGGCATTGAATCCACGCTATACTCAGAAGACCGTGAAGCATGGTGGAGGAAGCATCATGGTATGGTGATCATTTTCGTGACACGGTGTGGGCCCTATTGTGAAAGTAAATGGAAAAATGGACCGGTATCAGTAGCTGGACATTCTTAAGAACCAAATGGAACCATACGCTTTTGAACACAAGCCAGTTTCATTGACTTTCATGCACGACAATGACCCCAAGCACACGTCGAAGCTTGTGAAGGAGTGGTTTTCTACAGAAAATATACCAGTTTTAAGCTGGCCGGCCCAAAGTCCTGACTTGAACCCGATCGAAAACCTCTGGAACGATGTTAAATGTGCGATTGCTAAACAAAAGTACAAAAACTTGGATGAACTTTGGACTGGAATACAGAATGCTTGGTATTCAATTCCCCAAGAGCGTTGCCAGAATTTAATTTAAGCATGTCCCGTAGATACCAAGCGGTACTTGCAAATAAAGGTTACAGTACTAGATATTAATCAGGCAAACTAAAACCATTCATATTTTTATTATTTATTAAAATATATCCTTTTTATTTCAGAAATTTCAATATCTGCTATTTAAATGTCCAGGTATAAGTTGACGGATGATATATTTTTAGCATTAATGATCAGACAATTGGATTTTTCATCAAAGTTTTTTGTTTTTTTTTTTTTTAAAGAAGAATATTCATCTTAAGTTTTTATGTTTACAGTTTTTTGTTTCTAAAACTATAATTCAATAAAAAATTTAATTGCTGTTTATATAAAGATTTGTGCTAATTTACTGTCCATGGCTGTATAGTAGGGCGGGTCGATTTAAAAATCGCTCAACGTTCAAGGAAAATCGCATTCTAGGGATCAAAATAAGAAACTTTGCCGAAGGAACCATACCTCTAAAACGAATTCTGATGTCCCGAATTTTGACCCGTAGGGTCAAATTTTGAAAAAGCCCACTTTGATATTTCAGAAAGTAGGAGGAATCTCTCCAAGATTATGGGAGCTTCTTCTTCTCCGGGAGACGCGCTAGTAGATTAATGCAGAAATCATCATTCTATGTGACCGTTAAGGGGTTAAAATTTATGTTGAAGAGGGCCTTTTTAGCCGTGTTTTTTAGCAAAATGTACAAATCTCGGGATAGAGATATTTCAGAAAGTAGGAGGAGTCTTTCCAAGATTAGAGTCTCTATTTCTTCTCCGGAAGACGCTCTAGCAGATGAATGTGTAAATTATATTCGATTGAGTTGGATTCGATTGGGGAACTCTAAATGGGTCAAAGTGGGATTTTTCAAAATTTCACCCTACGGGTCAAAAGTCGGGACATCAGAATTCGTTTTAGAGGTATGGTTTCTTCGATTTTCCTTGAACGTTGAGCATTTTTTTTTTGCTCCATACAAATCGGGCCGGCCTACTGTATAGTAATATATAATTAGGAAACAACACAAAGCTATACATAATTAGATACAAATATTTATACTTTAACATATATGTTTATTCACTCTTAGTAATCCATGTATACAAATACGAAATTAATTCAAAACAACGAAAACTTTCGTAAAATGTACAAAATTTCGTATATTTTACAAAAGTATATTTTGACATTTTTTTCGTATTTTTATACATGGATTATTATGAGTGTATGACTATATAAATTTATGCATTGAAACCTTTAATTGTATTAAATTACACAGGCCTACAATGATTTTGGTGCCGCTAAAAATAAAACAGATTTCAAGTAAGTTCGGTACCCTGATAAAAAATTGATACTTACTTTTTTAATGCTACGTGTAGTTTTCAAGATTTCGCAAGGATATTAAAGTAATCAACGTATGTCTTCTTCACTGCATCTGTTATAGGTTTTCTAAACTTTTTTACTACATATTCACCACAAATATAACAAAATGTATTTGGATTATTTACACAACACCTTCTCGACGACGGCATATCGATATTATCATTTAATCAAAGAAATTAATTGACTATAATGACATTAAGTATAATAAAATACATTTTTTAGGTTATGACCGATCGATACAAACCTGAACGTAGCTTCGCGATTTTGACAGCTAACCATGACGTCTTGCGGACTAATTAACCAAATTATAACATAGAATTAGCGGCACCAAACAAAAAATTTTTTTTGTAGGCCTGTGTTATATATCAATATATATAAACTTTTCTACTTGGGTAGTCAAAAAAAAATAATAAAATATTCTCACAGACAATAACAATAAACACACTTTTAAAAACAGTTCATAAATAATATTTAATAAATATTTAAACAAATTTACACAATTACAATTTTTCCTTCTTCTTCTTCTTACCCCACCTCAGCGATGAACAATGTCTTGAAAAATACTTGAAATAAAATAAAAGTACAATTGTATGAAAACATTCAATTATTTGATTGGGGAGCAAATAACCACAAAGCCCCACCCATTATGGTAAATATTGAAAAAACAACATGGCGTCTATATGGTAAACTACACTGTAGAGTTTTATGTATTTGTTGTTGTATGTATCAACATCGCGTATTTAAAAAATTATAAAAACAAAATGTACAACATAAATTTTAAATTTTTTTTATGGTTTACAACAACTACACGCAGAAAAAAAAACGGCCTACTGGAAATATAAATGCTGGTAATATATACGTTTGTTTGAAAACATTTCCGTTTCCCATGTTTCTAATATAACATTTTTGCTTGCAAATATAAATTTGTTTGCTTGTAAATATATATACACACAGAGAAAAATCTTGCTATTTGCCAACTGAAATTCGGTTACTACGACTAAAATTCGGTTATTACGAATTTCAGTTGGTTGGCACAATTGAACATTAGTTTTCACAACAAATTTCGGTTTATTCAAATGAATTTTAGTGGAAACAACCAAAATATTTAGAAATCTGAATTAAATATCATTGTACTAACTGAATTTATAAGTTGTTACCATTAAAATACATTTTTCAATTCGGTTGGTACTTTATTTCTCTGTGTGTATATGTGTGGAAGAAGTGAAAAATGTCTACCGCCAAACATATATATATTTGACTGCAAATATATATATGTTTATTATAAGTATGTTTTATTGCCCCAAACATAATATCTAAAAATTTAAAAATTGCAAATATATATTTGTTTAGGTTTAGAAATTACACTCATAATAATCCATGCTTAAAAATACAAATATATTTTTCGTAAATTTTTTTTCGTAGAATATACAAACATTTTGTTTATATTACAAAACTTTTGTATAAAACAAATTATATAAATTTACAAATTTCGTAAAAAATACAAACATGATTTCGTAATATTTTTTAGTTCATTGTACAAAAATTTGTAATGTTACAAATATTACATATGGATGTTGATGTGGTTAGAGGTCGGATTTGCAATCAGAAGGTTGCGAGTTCAACTCCTGGCCAGGACAATTTTTTTTTTTTTTTTTTTTTTTTTTGTTTATTAATGTTTTTTAAATTTCTATGTTTTATTTTTTTATTTCATTATTACTATTTTTGTGTTTTGATATAAATGGATATTTTGTATTTTGTTTAATAAAGAGGACCCTAAAACAAGTTAAAGAGGACCCGAAAACACTACTTCCACTTTATTTGCCGGGTTTAGTTTCATACTAAAGAAAACAAATAAAACAAATATTTAAAAAGATAAAATATTTAATAATAAAATGCAATTAGTTTGAAATTGTTATTTAAGTTTTTTATTATTATTATTTTATTATTTTTTTGTTTTTTAATATATTATTTGATATATTTATAAAAAAAATATATTATTTTATTTAGTTCAATAAACATAATAAAAATATTTAATTGCCATTTTACCTTTTTTATTAAATATTTGTAGCATATTTTTCTAGTTTTCATAAAAATTTCATAATATTTTCGACTTAAGTTCCTTTTTAGTTTGTTGTATTGCATCAGTTACTTTGGTGCAAATGGTAGAGGGGTCTACTTCAACACAGCAGGACGTCACTGAAATCGTGAGTTCGATTCTGGTGTGGCACCATTACATTTTTTTTTTTTTTTAATTTTAAAATAAACGCGTAAGGTATGCACCACATTTTCATTTAAAAAAAGTTTTTACAAAACTTTACGAAATGTGATTCGTATATTCTGCAAATTTTTTCGTAATGTCAAAATAACCAAAACTTTCGTAAAATGAACAATGGTTTTCGTGTATTTTACCTATAGATTATTATGAGTGTATAATAATTGTAAACATATAACTATTTACCTACAAACATATTCAAAAGTGTATTTTTTCTGCGTGTATAGGAGCCACTACTATTTAGCATTTAACCATTAATGATAACCGATTCGATGTACTATTTTCTTTTATTTCGGCATTTTAGTGGTAACTATATTTTAGTTATTTCGGTACCATGATTTTAATGATAACGGTTTTTAGTTATTTCGGTAACGGAATTATAAAGGTAACGTTATTTTAGTTATTCAGGTAATGTCATGGTAATGTAATGTTCGGTGTATATACACCGAAATTTTAAGCCACATTATACCCGAATTCCTATGACTGTGTAATCAGTGTAAAAAAAAAAGTTTAGTAAATATTAAGTAATTTTTACTAAATTTTAAGAAATTCAGGAATTATTTGGCTCCAAAAATAATTTAACTGAAATCAACAATTAAAAGCAATTTACTTAATTCTTTTTATTTTAAACGAGCTGAAGATCTTTTATTTATTAATTATAATTATTTATTTCCAATATTTTGTCTCCACATTGGGTGACTTCTTCAGAGAACAATTATTACAATTTGATTGAAAAACCGGTTTTTTTTCGATTTTTTATTTGGAATATGTTTTTTTTTTTTTTTTTTTTAACACAGGAAGACTTACAAAAATATGTGCACACTAGGGTTTCAACGTGCCTATCAGCACGTAATGAGCAATAATGTTTTAATAATCTTTGAAACAAAAACCTCCCGCATAAGTTTCATTTTTTAAAAATGCATTTTTCTAAATTTTGAACATTGACTTTTTACCTATTGTGTTCATTATTTTGCTAATTTTGATGTCTATATCGCGAAGAAAATCAAAAATCGCGAAACACGTCAAATTTTAAAACGTTTGTGTCCTTTACAACGATGCATATCCAACTATGCATCGTTATTGTATAATTACGTGAAAATTTTAGCTACATATTAATTTTTAGTTTAATTTAACAAAAAGAAGATTATGCGGAAACCTTTTTGAAAACCGCGAAAAAATTAAATTGCGTTGCTTTATATATATACGGCTAGGGTAGCTAAAATTTGATAATTGCAAAAAAAGTCAAAAGTTGTAACCCTACACTCAGGGAACTTCTGATTAAAAAATTTCTAGTTGTTTGGGTTGTAATATAGTTTCTTTATTTCTAATGTAAATGTCAGTCATTTGCAGAAAAAATTAAATTTTTTACAAACATTGTAGTTCATTAAAAAACAAACCACATTAAATGACTGTTTTATGATTTTACAGTTGTTTTTTGTTATTTAAAAAGCATTAAATGTTTGTTTATTTTTTACTAATATATGTGGTTTATTTTTACTACACTCATAAAAAAAAGTTTGTAAAGTTTTGCTAACACTTAGTAGATTAGAAATAAAAAAGCGTTGGTAAAAATTAATAAATTTTTTGCTGAATTTTAGTAGACTGAAAAAAACGCAAAAAATTTGTAGAAAAATTGTAATTTAGTTAATTTATTTGCTGAAAATCATAAAACATATTTTTGTGATTCTTTTAAAAATAATTTACTATAATAACGAAATATAACAATTTTAATTTTCCCACATTGACGACATGAATTAATTTAATATCTGAAAATATATAGAAATAAATATATATAACATAACAAAAATTTTCTTTCAACTACTTACATCAATGGTTGTCTTAATGATGCTATGACGAAACTGCCGAAGATAATTCTAGAAACGAAACGAAAAAATAAACAAAACACACGAAACGAAAAAAACAACCCTTTTTTTGCAATAAGAAAAAGAAACCATACAAATCTACCTAAGATGTGTGTTTTTGTCTTTCTCTTTACTCTGTTTACATGTCTGTATATGTTTTTTCATGGTTGATTTTTTTACTTGTCTTGTTAGAGTTGTACTTTTTAATATCATTTTCCTCTTCTCTACTACATCTTGACATGCCGCGACATCTGCTTATCAGCACAATTTTTTTTTAGCAAAATTAATTAGTAAAACATTAGTATATTAGTAAAGCATTAGTATAAAACAGTTAAGTGCTGAATAAGTATAACAAAAATTTTAGCTGAAAACACGATTTTAGCAAAAATATTTGCTAAAAAATAGTATACCTGATTTACAAGACGTTTTACTAACTTTTCTACTAACTTATTTTTTTGAGTGTACAATTGTTAGTAATTTTTTTAACAGTAATAACGAATGACAAATGTTGGTTGAATTTAATGAAATGTTAGTCGTCCTTTCTTCAAGTGAAATTCCATTTGTTTTTGACTATACTTACTGTCGTCTTTACCTATACAATATTCTGTTTGGACTATGTCTGTATGGACTATAGTCCACACAGAAAATTTCGACTTCTAATAACCCAATTTAAAAAAAATAATATGATGCTTTATATAACCATACGAAATTTAATATGAGTCTTAATACAGTTTTATCCGAGAAATGGGCCAAAATAATTATATAAGTTTGCATTAGTTTAGTTTTAATTTGATAATATCCGATTAAATTACATCCGGATAATGGCGCGCTGCAATTTAATCGGATTTTATATAACGGTATAAATTTATATCTGAATTACTACTAATATATACAAAATAAGAAATATTTGCAGAAATAATTACCGTCAAATACGGGTTTTGCTTCAACGTTATTAATCCGTTTCAACTTCAGCCACTTGCATAACTTACAACTTAATAATTTGTGGCAAATTCGTTTCCATTTCGACATTTTATTTTATTCAAAAAATTCTCTTAAAATTACCTAAAAAATAAGTTGTTTGAGAAAAAAAAACTTTGAAAATGAAGATATAATGAAAATGAAGATTTTATGGAATTTAGTAAATTACACTTACAAACAAAAAAGGTACAAAGGAAAAAAGTTGAAACATTATTTGGCTTTTTACATTGAAAAATCTAATACTAAATTAAAAATACTTAATGTTACAAATTAAACATGTTCTTTTTTTTAGGGTTCTTAAATCTTTTTTGTATAAGGAGTAGAAATTTAAGAACCAGAAAGAAATCAATTCAAAAGACAAATATTGTGGTAAATTTTGTGTACCAAATTATAAAAAATATGATATACGCAATTAATTTTACTATTGTATTGATGTAATACATTATTATATGTTGAGCGAGATGAGACAAAATTAACTTTATATATGAGTTTATATAATTATGGCCGGTTAAATACACTGGCAGACAAAAACTTATATATATATATATATATATATATAATGTATTATTTTATGCAAACGTTTTAACTCGGGAAATCAACATTGGCGTAGCTAGACAATTTTTCTAGGGGGGGCACCGGACCCAACAATTAAACAAAACTTTTTTTTAACATTGTTTTTTAATGAAATAAAATTAAAAAAAATCAAAAACAGAACAATTCAGTACAATAAAATGACATTTCCTTTAAGGTATTATTATTGTTAAAAATTAATATAAGCTTAGAAAATATCAGTTTATTTAGTAACACATATATTTTATATACGAATTCATATAATTATATTTGGTTGAATACATTGGCAGACAAAAACATATAAGTGCATATAAAATAATGTATTATAATATACAAACGTTTTTACTCGGGTACTTAAGAAAAAAGAACGAATAATAAAAAAATAAATAACCTGGACGTTTATTTATAAAACAATAAAATAAAAATAAAATCACACGAAAGATTTTGTACTATTTAGTGAACACATAAATAATATATTAAATTAAATACAAATTGCACTCTGAATATTATTCAAATAAAATTTTTCTATTTTTTTTACAAAAAATATTCAATATCTCTTCAGGAGATATGTCATATTTTACTACTTCATTCTCAATGTTTAGTATAGCTAAGCTTGAAAATCTGTCCTGATTCATGGTACTACGAAGCCATGTTTTTATTCTTCGCATTGCTGAAAAACTTCTTTCGCAGCCAGCAGAACTTATTGGGAGGCTAACTGCTACTTGTAAGAGTTTATATACGTTTGGATAAATGTTCTTATCAATTTTAGAACGAATCATATCTAAGTTAATCGAGTTTTCCGAGCTCGTGTTTTTAAACATATTTCTAAGTACAACAATTTCAGATTTCATTGAATCACAATCAATTTTTAAAACATTTTTATAATTATCAATAAATTCTGCAGCTCCCTTCAAATCTAACTTTATAAAAGCATTAACAGATTCAGCTAGTGGAACGCTTTGAAACCTATAGTTTAAATTTGAGATAATGCTATCAATAACCGGGTAGTATACGTTTACTTTCCAATAATCTTTTGCAGATATATCATCTGGCAGATCCACAAACTTACTTTTGCCCAATGTGGTTTCAACATGAAAATCTTTGTCCAATAAATTTCCTTTTTTTCTCTTTGAAACTCTTAATGGATCCAAAGATATGTCATTTTCCTTAGCAAAATCTTCAACTTGACTCCATAATTCATCGAATTTATTTCGATTTTCCTCAAATGTGTTTATTGTTGCGTTCACGCTATCATGCGCTTCCCCAAGCGTAGCACTTGCAGTTTGGAAATATTTATTCAAAACATTTATCATTAATAGAGCAAAATGAAAGACATGTAAACTCACGATAAAATCAGGCTTACTAATTAACGTTAACAGCCCAAGAGCTTCCACAGAATTTTTGTCTCTTGCTTGACATATTTCATCTTCAAGGGCACTTTTTATAGACACATAATTATTCATAATAGATTTGCAATTTTCATACCTACAGCTCCATCTGGTTGAGCTAAGACTTCTTATCTCTAAGTGATTAACTTGAAGAGCTTTGCTGATTCTTTTTAAATCACTGTGATTTCCAGGCTTTGAAAAATTAATACATAAAGCCTCTACTGCATTAAAGAAAGTTTGTGCTGCGGATATATGTGAACATGAATCTACAATAACTAAGTTAAGTCTGTGGGCAAGACAGTGAATAAAAATGGCTTGTGGGTTTGATTCCTTAATTTTAGCTTGCAAACCATTTTTGAAACCAGACATAACATTAGCACCATCATATGATTGTCCAATTATTGGAATATTCGACAATTTTTTAGCTTCCAAAAATTCAAAAATTAGTTTTTGTAGTGCAGTAGAATCACGGTTAATGGAACAGTCTACGAAGCCAAGGAATCTTTCTTCGACTTCTAGTTTTTGACATACCTTATTGTTATTGATAGTTGCTCCTCTTTATAACACCTAGCCTCGTCAACCATTAATGAAAAGAAACCACACTCTTTTACATTTTCAGTAATAGTATTTATGACAACACTTGCACTTATTTCAATAATTTCGTTTTGTATTGTGGAACTGCAATAATTTTTTGGTTTATTGAAATGTAATTTAAATGAAGCATCGTATTTTGCCAAATTGTCTGCTATTTCCAAAAAATTTCCGCGGTTTTTTGAATCATTATCCTCTTTATGTCCTCGAAGGGAGAGTCCTTGATGCGTCAAAAGCAATATAATATCTATAATCTTCTTAAGGTACTCACGGTTTTCGATAATTTGTTTTGAATGTTGCTGCAGAATTTTATCGTGTATATTTTCATCTCCTAAGCTTTTATACATTTTGTAGCCTTCAATGCTTTGAATGTGACTACAGGATTTATCATGTTTTTTGAGAGCTTCGCCTAATTTTTTCCATTTTTCAAATCCCGACACAACAAATTTTTCATTTTGCTCTTTAGATTCCTTTGAACTAAAATGACGGCAAACAAAACAGAATGCCTTATCAGCTTCAGCACTATATTCGAGCCAGTCATATGCTTCATAATATTTCGATGTAAACGATCTTTGCTTACCATTAACAACTACTTTTTTGAAAGCTATTTTCGGCTGTTGAGGACCAGAGTCTTTTGTTCCCAAATCACTCACATTCGATCTTGTTAAACTACAACTTGATGCTTCGGGATCCTCAAATGTTTGAAAAGATGCAGAAGTTTCAGCTTCTTCTCCGGCTGTATCAACATCTCTTGATTCGGTAGTTTTAGCAGCATCAGCAACTTTTGATTTTTTAAAAAATAAGCGAATATCCTGCACTTTTTTCATTTCTAAAACTAGAAAGTTTTTTTAATTTTAAATCAAAACTAAAAAAGTTAAATAATTACAGACTATTGTTATAAACCATTTATATAAAAACCATTGTCTTTATTGCAAAACTTTTTATATATGCCAATAGAGTTGTGTAGATCGGGAACGAACTAGTTCAATTGAACTAGTCCTTACTTTGAACTACTTAGCATCAGCGGTGTAATACTCTTACATAGCATTCACACTAGAGTGTTTAAACACGTGTTTTGCGAAAAGAGTAGAAAAGAATAAAGGAGCTGTTGGAATATTATAAAAATTTATAAACACTTTAAAAAATTATCGGTAGAAATTAATGGTATTTTTCAACACACTTTAAAAAAAATGTCCTATAAAACTCTCCGTTATATCAAAAAATTTCAAGTTTCTTAATTTCAAGACAAAAACATAGAAAAAAAAATGAAAATCCTGGGGGGGGGCACCGAACGTTCTGGGGGGGCAAGGCCCCCCCAGACAGGCCTATCTACGCCAATGGAAATCAAAGATTTATAACCGTCCAAAAAACTAAGTATTTTTTATTCGTGAATTCAAAAGTATTAGATTTTGCAGACAAATTAAAAGGCAAATATCCAATATAAATGGCCTGAGACATAGAGTGAAGCTTTTCCGATGGGTTCCCTATGCACTTAAAAAAATTCGGATAGGGGATAAAAGAGCAAAACCATATGATAAACGTATTTTTCAGCGGCCCAATCCCATGTTTTGGGGCTTAAAATTGGTTGAAGTTTAACAAATCTTGGTATGAAAATATGTTAAAAGTTTAGGAAATTTAGACTTATTTAAAAACAGTCGAGGACCCAGGCTGTCACTTATGTGAATTATTTTAAATATTAGTGAACAAATTATTCACTATTTTTTCTCCTCTTTCATATATCCGACTTTTTTAAGATCGGAGGTAGCCCATGGGGGGTATAATCTATGCCTTGTATTGACAAAATCGTAAATTTTCCACGGAAGCATTTAAGCTCACTAGTGTGATTGTATTCTGAAAGAAATGATGATAAAGAAAAATATACAATTGGAAATTTTTAAAATATATCTGACATCTCCCAGGTCTAATTTAAACTAAATTATGTATTTCCAATTCACTTTGATTTATATTTTTGACGATTTCAGATGCCTTTTAAGCGTTCTTGTGTGTTTACCCTTCGTTTTTAACTTTTTCGTCAATAACTACAAATTTCTTTAATCAACTTTTTGAATAAAAACACTTTTAAATTTCTAAAAAGAACAACATCATTATAATACAAAGCTGCTTCATTTTAAAATGAGCGCATTTCAAGGAACGCGACAAAAATTTGTTTACATTTCATCTTAAAAAAAAAAATGTCAAAATTTGACTCAAATTGGACCAGGTTAACATATGGTGCATATCGAACAAAGTTTAAGGCTTAAATTTATTTCTAAAAATTAAAAAAAAAATGTCACTGTGTGCTGAACACGAGTCGCTTTAATGGATTTTTAGATATCGTAATATAAATCGTAAAAAATACTAAAAACTATGTTAACCGATGAGTACGTACCGAACCAAATTCAAATAAAAAGATTGCACTGTAAGTAAAGTATCAACTTTTGAAATTACACACTACGGCACACGTAAACTTAAGTTTAGGTCATAGTGATATCTCCGTAGTGGTATCTCGGTTTTAAAAGATTATGTCAAAACAGAAAAAATTATTGTCAAAAAATTGCAATTAAACTTTTATTCGATTTCAAACTCACTTTCAATTAAATGGTTACTAATATGTATTAACTGTTTAATTGAAAATGAATTCGGTATAAACAAAATTTCCAGTTTTTATAATGTATAACAGGAGTGCCCAAAAGTTCCTTATGGAAGAGCAAACACCAATATATTTAAAGAAAAACTAATTTTTATTCAATATTTTTTGTTGTAAGAACCAATCCATGCAAAGAAAAAAGAAAAAAATATTTAAATGTTTACCAGCAAAACATACGAAAGTGTTGTTGCTTTGCGCTTGCGTGTATAAAGTGAAGAACGACAAAAAAACTAATAAGACAAAGTTGTTTGTGTATTTCGTATTGCTAGTGCTGAGCGCTCTATATGTGTATTAAAACACACAGCCTATAGCTAAGTGTTTTTACAAAAACAATTGAGTACCAAGCGCATAGGCCGTGGGCACCCCTGATGTATAATAACAACATGGAAAAAATAAAAAATTTTAAAAAATCGCCAAAATTAAAATATCAACTGAACTTAAAAATTCGCGTTTTGTTAATTTTTGTTGATTTTTATCAATTTTGCTTTAATTGTAGAGATTTTTCAAATTTTGGCGTTTTTTTAATGTTTTGCAATTTTTTTCAATTTTGAAGATTCTTTTTTTAAATTTTGGCAGCTTTTTTAAATTTAGCGTTTTTTTTCAAATGTTTTAAATTTTTTTAAATTTTTGCGATTTTTTTTTTTTTTACAATTTTGGGGATTTTTTTTAAATTTTGTAATTTTGTAATTTTGCGATTTGTTTTAAATTTAAGCAATATTTTCTCCCATGAGGAGATGATTTCTAATGAAATTTGAAGATTCGAACCATTTAATACTGAACTAACAGACATTTCCCATTTCATCCAAGTCAAAAAAAAATATTTTTATATTAAATTTATCAATACCATTATTTCTTCCTAACGAATTGTATTAAGTTTTTAAATTTGTCAAATCGTTTCGGGGGGTGGGGGGGGGGGGGGGGGGGGGGGGGTGGGGGTGTTTAGCCCCCGTGTTTTCGTTCGTGATATCAAAAATATACACCTTACCCTTATGCTTACAAAATCACATAATCAGAAAAAATCACAAAAATTTACAAAATAATGGTCCCTATTCTATAATATAACCCCTAATACCACATTTTTGGACAGTTATGGTTTTTAGCACTTGCTTTGAAAATTCGTTAAAATTTATACAAATGATTTAATGCACGTTTTGTTTAGAAGCCAATTAAAAGAAAAATAAGGCTAATTTTTGGTACAGGATTTCTGTCACGTTTATCAAAGCTAACTTGATGATAAAAAATATAAATATTTACAGACGAGAAAAACCATGTTTCACTTATTTCGATCTCAGTATTTAAATTTGTTTTTTTTGTGGAATAAATAATTTGTATATGCAGAAAAATCTTCTTTTTCAGAAAAATTACACTTGAGATGGGGTTTTTTTTTGCAACGCCAAAGTAACTCAAGGAAAACCGGAAAACAATGAATGGCTGACTTTAGCGAATGGCTCATATTAGCACACACCCCCAAATAGCTAAAGTTTTCTCTGTGTGTAGTTTTATATTGGAGGTAATTTATGTTTTGTAAGGTGTTATGGACATGATCTTGTTAAAATAATAGGGCTTATAATAGAAAAACAACAATTTCCTATTACCAAACTTATTACCTGGTAATATAAAGTTTTGCTGGGTGGTTAATGTTAATGCGGAACATTACCATTTTTAACTGGGTACTATGATCAAAAATGACCATAAATGATCAAAAATCAGAATCAATAGCAATGTTTTCATTAAAAAATTCGTTTTTCAAATTTTAGATTTGTATACATAAATTATTACTTTTTATCAACCATTAATCAATAATAATTAAAATTTTTTATCGCTAACATGGCAAAACAATTAATTAATACGACAAGCATAAAGCACAACACATTTTTTTGCGTGTATTTTCTATATAAACTAGAGATGGTCGAGTGATGTAGCTTAGTCACCTGAACTTTTAAAGTTTTTCTATTTATTAATACACAAATAAAATGTAAATGAGTTAAGTAAACGAATAATGTGAATTGTTGTTGATTTAATATTTAAGAAAATTCATATAAGGTGACATGAGGGATATAAAAATTTGCATGTCTAATTTAAAAGAAAGTGATTTTCACTCTATTTTAATAAAATCAATTATTGGCGCCCAACGTGGGGCCAATAATTAAAATATTAAACTGTAATTCGATTTGTAAATAGCGAGTGTTTTAAAATTTTCTAGTGTAACCTAAAACCTATGTTGAGTCACCCTCCCATCTCTTTTACGTACCCAGGAAACGTGAGTTTGCAAACTATACTACAAATTATGGAGCAACAAACAAAAACATTTACACTTAAGCTACTGCAAATATATCCTGTTATACACGCTAAACAACAACAACATACTCACATACAACAACAATTATAATAATATGGTGGATGCAAAAAAATATCTGATTGAAAAAACATCTGCAAAAAAAACTAAACGAAGTGAGCAAATAACACGTTTCAAACTACACCAAATGAAGGCAACAAAAAACGAAACACAAACACAAAAACCAGTTGTTTTCATTAAAACAACACCCAAACAGAAATAATAAAAATGAAATCTCTAACAAATAATCTAAACATAAGGAGTTCTCATACCAATATGGGTGAATATGAGAACAACAACAACAACTACAATGCATGCGATTAACAATATGATTTTCGTACAGAGCTCAAAGTGGCGAATAAGAATGTTTGTGTTTTAATTAAAATCATTGGTTGCTACTGTTTAAACACAAACAACATTTTTCCAAGCATACGATCCACTAATGTGATTGGTTGTTTATAAAGATAAACAGAGAGCGTGAGAGAAAGAGACATGGCGATAAAGAAGGAGATGCATATGTGAATATAATAAAACTCTCCACATAATATACTCTTTGTCTTTTTAATGACGAGTTGATTTTAGTCTACAATAATCATTGCTACAAAACGGACGTGAACGATTTTATAACGTAAAACGTGTGAAACGTTAAAAAACGATCAGATTTTTTTTAAAGAAAAATTAACCCATAAAAGTGATACATTTAGTTGTTAAAATAGAATAAAGAATATTTATTACAATACTAATGATTTGTTAAAGAAGAGAAATTTAAAAAAATAATTAAATAACTGGCTATAAAAAAAAATCAGTGATCTTAGAAGAACGGGTATTGAGTGTTTGTGTTGATAAAAACATGGTTAAAATCGATGATCCATGTAGTGTTATTGAAAGAGTTTCAGATCATCAAACTCCGGCACAAATAACCCATTTACATTCTCCACCCCATCAACAACAACAGCAGCAGCAACAACAACAACATCATCAATTGCAACAACATCATCAGGCTTTAATTGATACTCATCAGCATTTGCAACAATTTTATAAAATGGCTCGAACACCTCATTTAAAATCTAGTTTTTCTATTAATAGCATACTACCCGAAACGGTAGAAGACAATAATCACAATCACCATCATGCCGAAAAACATAAAAATGATCATATACGATCATATAATCTATGTGATGATGCAGAAGTACAAGATGCCGATTCCGATTTAGATGTTACCAGTATGTCCCCACCTCCACGTACCGACGGTAGTGAATTAAGTATTAATAGCACCGAAGGCTTGCCACATAATTTACGAGTCCATCATCATAATGATGATGAAGGTACCGAAAGTGATTTGGAGGCAGGTTTAGATCCCGATGTAGTGGATGATGATGATTTGGAAGGTGATATAGAGGCTGATGTTGATGGTGATGGTACCGAGGGTGAAAGTGAAAATAAAGAAGAAAATGGTGATAAACCAGTGACTGATAAGAAGGGCAATGAAAAGCCTCCCTATAGCTATAATGCTTTAATAATGATGGCCATTCGACAAAGTCCCGAAAAACGTTTAACTCTTAATGGCATATATGAGTATATAATGACGAATTTTCCTTATTATCGTGACAATAAACAGGGATGGCAAAATTCCATTAGACATAATCTTAGTTTAAATAAATGTTTTGTCAAAGTACCTCGACATTATGATGATCCTGGTAAGGGTAATTATTGGATGTTAGATCCATCGGCGGATGATGTGTTTATAGGTGGTTCTACTGGTAAACTAAGAAGAAGAACTACAGCTGCTTCTCGATCCAGATTAGCGGCATTCAAACGTTCTTTAATAGGACCAATGTTTACTGGTCTAGGTTATCCACAATTTAATCAGTTCCTATACCCACAACAGGCAGCTGCCTCGGGTGCTGCTAATCCCAGTTTATTAGCTAGTATGTATGGAAGATATAATCCATTTGTGCCAAAGAATCCTGCTTTACCTCCTTCTCCCTTCTCCGCGAGAGTAAATAATGCCATGGCGGCTGCTAATTACTCAAGTATGGAAAGGTTACTCTCAGCCGCCACCATGCCACCACAAAATCATCCTGCAGCCGCAGCCGCAGCAGCTGCAGCGGCGGCTTCTATGCCCACCTCAGATCTCTATCAACGTTTACAATATCAACAACTACTCCAACAACATGCCGCTGCCATAGCTGCCCATCAAAGACAACAACAACAACAGCAGCAGCAGCAGCAACATCAACAACAACAACTTTCCACATTACACCATCTAGGTTCTCCTTCACATCAACATACACATCCATCTCCTACCGGTATACATCAACCTTTACAGGTGCTAACCCATCTAGGTCAACCTACTTCACCCGCTCACTCCATCTCACCGACAGTTAATGCGGCGTCTTCACCTGCCGCGCCTATATTAAAACCTGTAACGGTAGTTTCACGTAATAGCTGAGTTTTTATTGTAAGTTTACCTTTAAATGTTGGGTTTAAGTTAGATTTTATTTGTATATATTTTTATCTCTTATTTTGGATAGAAAGTTTCTCGAGGCAGGGCATATTTAGGACCAAATATTGTATTGAATGAAAAAAAAGTTTTCAAAGTGATAATCATTTTCATTGAAAGTTAAAGATAAAATGAAAGATAGACTGGAAATGTTTTTGAAATAAAATATTAAAACTTCTCTTTTTTTTAGATTAACAAACAAATCGGATGGAATTTCGGATAAACAAGGATATATTTCTTAGAAGATATCTAGATATTAATAAAATCTCTCAGTTTAGAAATAGGTTGATAATCGATAGCTCTCCTATTTATTTTCCCTTATATAAATTGAGTACTTCGAAGAACTAAAGATTCTCTGATTCTGAATTGGACAGAGTATACACATAAAGAATTTTAGTAGACGAAAAGTAATGAACGTTTTCAGTGGATTTATTAAAGCTTTCTCCACTTAGGGAACGAAACAATTCTAAAAATTATTCAAAAGCCCTATACTTTTTATGAAACTAGTTTTTAATGACTGATTCGTTGACTGATTGCATCTTTTAATAAATAACCTGATATTTTTCATAAAATTGTATGATTGAATTGATATGCATTTTTTTCAACGGATGAGTTCCAGCGCAACTTTATTACATCAATTTCAAAATTCATTAACATCATTCGGATAATACTCTCAGTGTATAAACTTTAATCATGATTAGAATTCTAGTATTCATAACTAATTGATCTCAGAAATTAAAATTGAAAGCTTTGAATTTGTTACTATAAATAGGCATATAAACAATTTGCAGGCTATTTGAACACATTCATACATACTCAATTTCGAGAACTCACCATCCGTTCTTTCTCCTTCTCTCTCTCTCTCTTTCTCTCTCTCTTATATTTTTCAACGAATTTCCCGGTGAAATTTCCAATTCTATTTTCTCTTCTGAGAACGACACTAAGATATGTCGTTGATATTTCTATGTTCAAAGGCCAAACCTTGTGCAGGATGGGGACAAGAAGCAGATTTTGAACGACACTCTCAATGGGGACCTGTTGACAACCTCTGACCGGAATCATGTGAATTGGGTCGATTTGTGTTTGTTGACTAATAGGACCGTGGGTCATCAATATCATCCGTATATGTGGTTGATTTTAATATTGAAAAGCCGAAATCTCTTAATGTTCTAGGAATGAAAAATACATATATCCGACCGAAAAGAGAACAAAATTCTCATATATCGACATGAGCTTCAAAGTTTTTATTGGAGCTTCTGGACAGTGTACAATGGAGAGCATCGGCGCTTATTGATTTCAGTACGGATATACCTGCTCTATTGGCTCATTTAAGCATCGTCATAAAGTGGATTGTGTAACACTGTTCAACACTCAAAGGAAAAGCTGCATCATATTTATGAAAACCTTTATAAATATGATTAAAGCTTCATTGTTTTTCGAACAATAAAACTGTTTCATAAACATGCATGCATTACGGAACTCCACACGGATCTGGCTCAATTTTGATACCGAAGTGTGTTAGTCCTTCATCAGACTAAAAGACTCCGTTTTGCATTACCTTTTCGGATTTTGAGATATCGGCCATTATCATAAAAAAAACATTGATTTCATTTTTCTATGAAATTATGAAGAATTTATGAAGCATGCTGCATAAATATTTATGAAAAATTTCATCATGTTTATGAAAACTTCTTCCCTTAGATGCCTTGAATTCGATACCATCGTCTGACGACCTACATGTACTGAGGCATTGTCTTGTTAGAAAAGTAATTATTCTTTGTTGCTATTTTTACTCAGGTGCTTGGAAATGCTAAATCAAATATATTATTGAAACAAAAACGATCCGCCTTTGAAATCGGTTTTAAAAATATTGTGGTTCCTTACGTAGGTCTCTCCAATAGTTGTAAAAACCATCTGGACCATTAAGAAAAACTCACCATTAATAGAAATTTATGTTTAAGCAGTCCTACTAACAACAGCGATTATTGACTTACCTTCATCCAGTTGGTATGTAAATTCCTTTTAGCGAATTCAAGTCGAGCTATTTTGTGGCGGGGTAATAACCTTGGCACACACTAAAAGAAAAGAGAATCATATTATGGTAGTTTAAGAGCATCTTGTTATGGTTACAATGTCTTACAATCATAATATGACCGCAGCAATCATAATGACGATGAAGTCGTCTTCCGTAATCATAATATGATCAGCCTGAATCATATACATGATACTAATTATATCATTATATAGTATTATCGTGTCTGGAATCCTTTAAGAGAATACTTATGGTTGATTTGGAAATATTTACCTTACATTCATCGGTTATCTGATTGAGACTCTTATTTGTGTTGCTGGCACAGTTAAATATTTTGTGATTATTTTACGCTGATCCCGATCAAAAAACTTTTTTTTGGGCACTTGCATAATTTGCAAAATTTGTGACAACCACATGTGAACTGTTTATTTTTCTATAAATTTCGAAAACTTAACCCACTTTTTAAATAACTATGATGAAATTTGACGCACACGCACACTCATTCGCAAGAATTTTTTGCTAGTCACTAACGTGCACGTGAGTAAAATTAGGTTTTACTCAAACTCACGCATGATTCACACGAATCACTTAAAATTCTGCTCACATTACTAACTCTAGTCCAAACCTTCGATTTTAGATTACTAGACTTATTATTTGGCAAGGTGTGTTTTAACTGGGGTTGTGTTTTTATCCCATGGTGTTGTTCTTTTCCGTCTACACTGAAAAAATAAATAAAACTAATCATAAAAAACATTAAGAAAAAATCCGTTTTGTTTATATGTTGCTACATATTTTTAAAATGCAAAAACAAAATTTAAATTGCGGAATAGTTTAAATACGAAAACGGATAGGCATTTCAACCAAAATCATATTAGCTTCAATAAAAGGCATGCTTAATTCAAAAATGTTTGCATAAAAATTAAATGTGAATTCAAATCTCGGGTGGTTTAAAGTTAGGTATTGACAAAAAAAAAAACACTTTACAAATAATTAGTTCATAGGCTAATTCGTTCTTTTCCATTTATTGAAATAGTTCGATCTTCTAGTTTAAATGTTTGGTCGAACATTTTTTTTAATTATGCATATTGTTATATTGTTCAATTGTTTGTTTAACAAATCTGCACAGTATAAGCGAAAATCCCAAATGAACACTTAAAATTGAACTAATTAATTTTTAACCGTTCATTTGGTATTTTCTCTCATATTATGCAGATTTGTTAAACAAACCACAATATAAATAATTGACCAACAATATAAATAATTGAAAAAAAAAATTGTTGAACGAATTTATGAGCTAAATAACAAATTAGTTTTATAAATGCAAATGAACTTTGAAATAGAATGCCCAACTCTATAAAAAGTGAGTATAGGTAGAGATTGGCAAATGAGCAGAATTTAGCTTTTTGATTGTGAGTGAAAACCAATTTTACTCACGTGAGTTAGTGTGAGTAAGAACAATTTCTTAGTGCGTGAGCAAAATGTTTGCGTGAGTCGAATTTTACCAAACTATTTTTTTTGCAGTTATATTAGTTTTTTGTTTTTATATACATCGAGATTATTTTTATGTTATTTTCAATTTATAACGAGCTTTCAACCTCCGTATATTTACAAAAATAAAGCAAATCAAACATATTAGCTAGGTTGATACTAGTATTTCGATCTGGCTAAAGATCTCATCAGAACCCGAAGTTTTAGAAAAGTTAGAGCCTCCGTAATAGGCAGAACTTTAACAAAAAACCTATTAATAATCAATTTTGCTGCATTCTTATCTTCTTAGTAATCAAGCACGTGGTTAGGTCTTTTCCTAACAAGCATCATGACGTTACTAAACTTTGAAGACCAAAAATGTTCTATTTATATAAAAAATTTTTAGTTTGTACTCTGGCTCAAGTAATATTTTTTACAGTTATAATAAATATTTTTAATAAATATTTGCTTTAATTTTTTCATCGATTCAATATTATTGGGTCTTTAGAATACAAAGTAAATGGCAAAATCGCATATTCGGAGCAATTTTGAGTTAAATAATCACAATTTACATTAATTTTTATTTACTCGTGAGAGTGACTAAAATCCAAATTTATTCGCGTGAGTGAGTATGAGAACAAAAAATTTTTCGTTAGTGGAATTATTCTCTCGTGAGCGTGAGTGACCATTCTCTAGTATACATTGAAAGAATTATCTTCACTTCAGTATTGAATTTCTTTATGGCTTTATTGAAAATTGTCACTGGAGCTCGTCAATTGAAACTTTTCATAGAATCTATGAACCAATGTTTATGAAGTGTTTGTAGAATTAACGAAAGTATTCATGAAACTAATGAATAATTCTGACAATGAAGCGTTTATAGAATTTATGAAACAGTCTCATAAATTTTTTAAATATTAAAAAGTTTTTAGGCTTAATAAACTCTTTATGAATGTCTTTAAAAATGCATTAGAACTAACTCAATGAACAGTTTCATATGAGTTTTTAAACAATTTCATACACTTATGATACTATGTAGGTAAACGACGATAGCATTTGTAGTCAAAAATAAATGAAATTTCACTTGAAGAAAGGACGACTTACATTTCATTAAATTCAACTAACATTTGTCATTTGTTTTTGCTGTTGAAAAAATTACTAACAATTAAAGTAAAAATGAACCACATATGTTTGTAAAAAATAAACAAACATTTACTTTTTTTCAAGTTTGATATAATTTTTATTAAAAATAAAAATTAATTGTGCAATGAAAATTAAAATTTTTCAAGTTCGAGGCCATACACTTTATTTCATCAACAGAACACGTTTTGAAAGAAGTGACAATCCCATGCAAAACATCAAACATTCATATAAACTAGTTTTCTCACTAAATGCGATAAATTGAAAACTTAAATAAATTGAAAACCTGTTTGTTGTGTTCAAGGTCTACCTTTGGTAGATATTCAATATACGATTTTTGTTTTGTTTAAACACAAAATGTACAGGGGGAGTATTAACTAATACCGTACTTTGCCTTTGACACAAGTTGGATATAAATTTTATTAAAAATAAAAATTATGTTGTTTTTATATAATTTTTTTAAATAACAAAAAATTACTGTTAAAAATGAATGTAAAATAATACAACAGTCACTTTATGTGGTTTGTTTTTTAAAATGAACTACTAGATTAGTAAAAAATTAAATTTGTACTACAAATGACTGACATTTACATTAAAAATAAAGAAGCTGTATTACAACCCAAACAACTACATATATTTAATGCAGAAGCTCCCTGAGTATAGAAATCCAAAATTAATCAAATTCTACATTGAAATAATAAAGCGCTTTATAAAATACCAGAGAATTAAATCTTAAAACTAAAGTTGGAAATTTATGAAAATTAATGAAAATATGAAATTTTCTGAAAAAATAAAATATTAAGTCTTTGAAATAATTTCATAGCTCTAAAGACAATTTTCATTAAATTTATGAAGAGATAATTTATGAAATCGAATGAATTTTGTTTATGAAACTATGATATTTTATGATAAAAAGTTTATGAAATATTTCTTAGTATTACTAAAATTTCTTGGATATAATGAAATTCTTCATTGAATCTACGAAAAAAAATTCTATGAAATTGTTTCATTAATATCATGAAGGATAATTACCTCAGTGTAGGGTTTGAAAGCACGATATACCCAATTTCAGAAAAAACCTATTTAAAATAAAAACTGTAGACAAATTTAAAATTTATGTACAGGCCTACAACAGTTTAGAGAGTTCAGGACCCACCCTAGGACTAAGGCATGCTTTTCTGAAGGCTTCAGGTCCACTAAATCCGAATTTCTCAGAAGTTCTCCATCACATCAGGTTTTCCAGATATCTTTACATAAATTTTAGAAAAATCCTGTTTTTAACTACATTTGTTATGTCATCTGCATATGCTACCTATTGTTTTCAAAATTTGGGTTTAACCTTTCTCATATCTCAGTTTTGCTTTGAGGAATCGTCCGTAGTATTTATAGCAAAAATACTGAATCAACAAATTTCAAAGGACGATTTTTCCGGAAAGGAATAAGATATTGTAAAGGTTAAGCGGTTCATGTATTATATTTAACAAGACACAAAATAACTTTAAAATAACTGGGTTTGTAATTTTAAATCATGGTTAAGTTGAATAAGTTTGCTCATTCAACATGTTTTTGGTTGCCCTAGACCAGTGTTGCCAGAATTAACAGCGTTTTTATTTAAAAAAAAGTCCCTGCGTTTATTAAAACACTTTCTTCAACCATTTGTCCCCATGACTTAAAATCATTTTATTTAAAAAAAAAAAACAATTAAAAAAAATATTTTCAAACCCAAAAGGTAAAAAATTACACGTCATTACCAATTTAAATTGTGTTTGAAACATGCAACCCATTCGATACTCGTATCTGTAAGGGCAACGCTATTGTATATTTATTTCGGTAACTGTATTTTAAGGGTACCGATATTTCAGTCATTTCGGTAACGGTTTTTTAGCGTTAACGGCATTTTACTTATTTCGGTAAAGGCATTTAAGCGGTAACTATATTTTAGATATTTCGGTAACGCTATTTTAGGGATATTGGTTTTTTAGTTTTTCGGTAACCTCATTTAAAGGGTAAAGTTATTTTAGTTTTTCAGGTTATGCACACCAATAGTTTTAGTCACATTATGACAGAATTCCAATGACTGGTTAGTTTATGATGAAAATTTGTGAACATATATCTATAGCGATTATTTTTTCTGATCTTGTTAGATTATGTAAGGATAACGCTATTTGAATTATTTCGGTAACGGTATTTTAGCGATAACGGTATTTTACTTATTTCGGTAACGATATTTTAAGTTTTCTGGTGTTTTACTGATATTGGTAACGGTATTTCAAGTCAATTGAAAGAGCTTTGAATATAAAAAGAACGGTATTTTAACGGTATTGCCTGCCATCCCTAGTTTGAAAAGAACAGAAAGACCCTACAAAAATGATTTTCCCCTACACTGCCCAAGAATAATTTAAATTGCCAATTTGGCATGAAAAACTGCATGTCAGTTCCAAAAATGTTCCAAAAAGTTCCAAATATTTTTATAACAAGTTGAGAAGGAATTTTCAGTTAAAATGTGAACGCGTTACTTTAAAATAGTCTTCGATAACTTTTACAAATGTTAAATTTTTTTTGAAATTTTCCTGATACTTAAGTACAAACGATTGGTTTCGTCTATATTTTATATAATTTTTTAACGAGAAGTCTTAAAAATGTGCAAAATTGGCTTATTGGAAAATTGAAAATAGAGGCATTTAATTGAAAACAAAAAAAAAAAAAAATATTGCATTACTTATAGCCCAAAAGTTATTGACATTTTTTTTTCAAATATGTTGTACGGGGTCGCTGAAACAGATTTTTTATGAAACATAAAATATTTACTGTTTTTTGTTTTTATATACATCGAGAATATTTTAATGTTATTTTCAATTTATAACGAGCTTTAAATCTCCGTATATTTACAAAAATAAAGCAAATCAAACATATTAGCTAGGGTGAGACTAGTATTTCGATCTGGCTAAAGATCTCATCAAAACACGAAGTTTTAGAAAAGCTAGATCCTCCATTATAGGCTTTTAATAACTTCTACAAAAAAAAATATATGAAACTCACAAAAAATGTGTGTGAACGATACGTTAGTATGTTTGTTTTTGTTAAAACTGCGTCTTAAGCGTACAGTGTAAGAAAAAATAATTTGAGAATTACGTCTAAAATAAAATATGTATTTATATATTTAAAAGTCAATTAAAATATTAATTGATTCAGTTAAATATTTGTTTAGAAACAATTTTAATTCAAATCAAATTTTTAATAAGATATTTTAGGTTGATAATTTTTTCTGTGTAACGTCTTTACCTTTCATTCGCATTATAAGAAATATTAAAAAACAAAATCAGTTTTATTTTCCATTTCGCATGAAATTTTTGCAATAAGTATATAAATTTCATGATAATTGAAGTGGATATCCAGTAAAAAGTATTTTAACGACCTATCTAACACATTTTATTTTCATACATTGTCTGCATTTTGTTTTAATTTAAGTCCTCAAAATTAATAATTTTTTTTAATATCCTCGAACTCTTGAGTAGTGATTTTACTTCGCAAATAACTGTCCTGGGTTAAAATTTTTTGTTTCATATAAAATATGAGTATAATTACACAGTCACAGTGAAAATATACTTTTGAAATGACCTAGTGTAGGTTGTAAGCTTGGTTAACTAAATCACTTTTTAATTTTCAGAATTTTGATTATACCCTTAAAATCAGAAGTTATCATCATGACTCCACGGACTAAACTATTTTTAACTAAGTCAGTTTAATTTAAGGAAGCATTCCAAAAATGATTCTTTGGGAGTTTTTTGACTAACAATCTCTTTGGAAATTATTTAAGCATACACTGAGAGAATTATCTGCATGATACTGATGAATTTTTGCATAAAATTAACGAAGTTGCACTGGAACTCGTCCATTGCAACTTTCCATTAAATCAATGCAAGTTTTCATAAAATTTTATGAAAAATTCCTTTTTGTTACTAGCTTTTTTGAACTCTGGAGGTCCTTGTGGTCCGTTTTGTGCAAACTTAGGACATTTTGAAGTACAAATATATGGGGTTGTGAACATGGTTGGCAAACACTCACCCTAAAATAGCGATAACGATTTAATACCGTTTCAAGGAACTATTTTAAACTTAACGAAATAACTTAAAATACCGATAACCCTAAAATACCCTAACGAAATAACATACCGTTAACCTTAAAATACCCCAACAAAATAATTCTAAAATATCGACAAGCTTAATATATCATAACGAAATACATATTTTTTTTCTTTCAAAAACATCATTACTTTAAAATATAAAAAATAATTCTGCACTCAGGGAAAAAAGTTTCATCATAAGCTGCTTCATAAGTAGTTTGTCATAAATTATTTATCATATTTATGAAGTTTTCATAGATATTATGAAGAGTTACATAAAAATGTATGTCAAATGTTTCATAAATCTTCATCATTTCATAAAAAAAGTTTCATAAACCTTGTGAACTGACTTTTGTTGTTGTTTTCCTATCAATTAAAATTCAGAATTTCCATTTGAAATTTAGAAATCATCAATTAGATATAATAGAAATAGAAATTAAGAAATTTCTTTTGAAATTAAGAAAATTTGATTTGTAATTTAGATTTTCTATTTAAAATAAAGTCTCAATTTCTAATCAGTTGATGTATTAATTCTAAATTTTGAATGGATTTTTGTTAACATAAGCACTGGTTTTTACAAGACGTTCGGCGCTACACAAATGAGTGACTACATGTATTTTGTTATTGTTTTTTGTTCGTTTGAAGAAAAACGTCATCTAAAAACAGGTTATAAATTTCAATGGAAACGGAAATTCTTAACATCCAATAATGTTTTTAAATTCAAAATGAATATTCTTAACTTAATTTATTTTTTCTGAATTTAAATAAAAATTAATATCAATTGATATTTTCTGACTTTAAATTTTAAATTCTGAGTTCTAATTGATATTTTCTGAATTACATTTGCAAAAATATTAGGGTTTAAAAATAATTTATGAAAAATACATTTTCATCATTTTCTGTAGCATTTATTGTGTTTGTACGCCACTAAATGAAATTTTTCATTTCATAAAATTTATGAATTTACTTCATTCATCATATTAATAAATCGTCTCATATAATTTATGAAAGAATTTATGAAAAGCTATGAACCTCCTTCATATTTATGAAACATGTCATAAATATGATGAAGCTTGTCTTTAATTTAAACTTTTATTAAATAACTTCATCATATTTATGGAGTGTTACATCATATTTATGATGTTTTTCATAAATATGATGAAGTTTTTTCTTTGAGTGCATGGGTCAATTTTGTTAATCACAAATACATAAAAACATACATATCGTTCATTCCCTGAAAGAACATTGAAAAATTAGTATTTTTTGATCTCATGTCTTCGGACTTTCTTCATATTGTGAAGAGGAAGACTCTATAGAAAATATATTTATTCCCGTTTATAAGTCTTTAAAGTTTTAAAAATCGCGATTTAATTCACATTTTTTATTTTTTAAAATCTTGAAAAAATTTGAAAACTACTTAACTTTGATGACAAACAGTTTCTCAACGGACTACTTAAAAAAGCTGCGATTATATACTTTTACGATCTGTAATCCAAAAATAACTTATTCAATCTAAAAATGCATTTTTACTGTTGTTGCAATTTTGGAATGCATTTTGAACTTTTTAATATAGATGTCATAGATATTGCTGTTATCTGTAAAATATGTATACTAAAAGAATAAGTAAAATACCGTTAACCCTAAAAACCTGAAATAACCTAACGAACTGACTTAAAATAACGCTAACCTTCATATAACACAACGTTGTAATTTAAAATATCGTTAACCTTAAAACAGCATAACGAAGTATTTATAAAATACCGTTATCCAATACCAATAACCGAATGAAACGGTAGTCAACAATGGTTTTGACTAATTTCGGCAGCTTATTTGATCCCGTAAAAAGTTCTTCCCAACGCCGTAGGGTGTTGATATTTGGCCTCTACAATAAGAGAATTATCTTCCCTTCAGTAACGAATTTCTTCATAGCTTTAATGAAATATGTCAGTGGAACTCGTCAATTGAAACCTTTTATTAAATCTATGAAACAGGTTTCATTATATTCAGTGTTTATGATATGTTTGTAGAATTATCGAAAATCTTTATAAAATTAAAGAATCATTCCGACAATGAAGCGTTATAGAATTTATGAAACAGTTTCATACATTTTTTAAATATTAAAAAGTTTTTTGAATTAATAAAACTGTTTATGAATGTCTTGAAAAATGCATTGGAACTAAGCCAATGAACCGCTTCATATGATTTTTTAAACAATTCCATTCAAGTCCAAAGTTTATAAAAGGCTACATTAAAATACTTTATAAAATATATTAAACACTTGAGAATTAAATCTTAACACTAAAGTTTGAAATGTATGAAAATAAAATTAATGAAATTATGAAATTGTATGAAAAAGTAAGTCTTTGAATAATTTCATAGCTTTAAAGAAAATTTCCTTAAAACTATTAAGAGATAATTATGAAATCGAATGATTTTTTTTTTATAAAACTATGAAATTTTATGAAAAATTTCGTAATATTAATAAAACTTCTTGGATATAATGAAATTTTTCATTGAATCTACGAAAACAAAGGATAATTCTTTCAGTGTATCAGAATTTTTGAGAGCAACCAACAAATTCAGTCAAGTGGTCAAAATGGTCAAAAATTCGAGAAAGTAGAGAGAAAGGGGATTTTTATTTGAGATTTTTTGTGGAGTATTTTTTGATATTATTAGTAAACAAAAATAGATCTGAATAAATTTGATATAATGAGCAAACATTTTAGTTAATTGAGGCCTGCTTACTTATCTTGAGTAAACCAAAGGTTGGGGCTTAACCATAGTTATGAATTTCAAATTTATATGGAAATGTCGGTGGTTAAAGTTAAACACCGGTTATTTATAGAAAAGTTACAGATTATCAAATTATCTGCAATATAGGAAAAAAACAACACAAACACATTTGAAATTTTCAAAGCCTTTTTTAATGTGAATACAAATTTGACATTAAAATCGATTCCCATAACAAACAATTTAGATTCAAGAGCGGCCTTTTTCAAAAATGTGTAAAATGTTAAAATATTAAAATCACTCCATATTCGGACCACCTAGCAAGAAAAATCTGGCTGTGCCATACGAAAACGTGCTTTTTTAAAATAAATCACGTTAATTTTTTCACTTTTGTGGAGCTCTTACTTCGTACATATTTATGATCGCGACATACATCAAACTTCGCACAATTTTAAGTTTTTTTTATTCGCACTTTCTAAGAATTCGATATGTAAGGCGACAATCGAAACGATCCAACAAACGATTGAAAGAAATTATCAAAGAACCATTGGACTAAAAGAGCGACCTAGTTCGTTGAGATCAATTGAACTATAAACAGAGGTCACTCAAACGAACATGGTTGCCCAAGACTATTTGTATGTGTATCGATGGCTTTATGAAAAAACACTTTTTTTAATATTGCTACACTAATAATAATCCATGCATAAAAACTTTTGTAAAATAAACGAAATTTTGTTTACTTTACGAAAGTTTTCATTGTTTTCGTATTATTATCGTATTTTTATGCATGAATTATTATGAGCGTAGTATTGATTACAAATGCTCATTCAAAGAAATTAAGTATCCAAAGCTTTTTGTGTTTCATTTAAGGTATTGAGTTCACATTCAAACAGTAAAATCAAGGCTTAATTTTAAATCGGTTCTAGAACCTAAATAAGAATCTATTGTAATACAGAACAAGTTGCTCTGCAACCTGTTATTTAGATTTTACAATTTTACTGAGTATCTTACCCAAATTCGAATACTACTAGGTATATGATTAATTTGTTAATTAATATAACTACACACAAAAAAATATTTCTTAAATTCCGCCAAGTAAACATTTTGTTGAATAAAAAAAACATAATCAATTACTTTTTTAATTGACTCAATTACTTTTTTAATTGACTCAATTAAAAAGTAATCAATATTTTAAATAATATTGATTACTTTAAATAAACAAAAATATTGATTACTTTTTAATTGAATCAATTAAAAAAGTAATTGATTATTTTTTTTTATTCAACAAAATGTGTACTTGGCGCAATTTTTTTTTCTGTGTACGTACTATTCCAAGTATTTTTGTAAATTAAGTAAAAATGCACACAAATTATTCGACATAATTTACCATAAAAGTTATAGAAATGAACACAGAAAACACGAAAATCTAGTTCCAATTAAATATTTTGATGTGAACTACATTTCAATTAAATGTTGTATTGAATTCTGTCCTATTAAATAAACTGTAGTAACAAATAAAATATTTAATTGATTTTATTTTCAATTAATGTTTTAATCATATCTATTAAATATGTAATTGAATGTTGTTTTTAATTTCAAACAAATTTTTAGTAGATACTATTACAAATTTAATTAAAATTTGCAAAAAAAATCTTCAAAATTATTGAAAAATTATTGAAAAATAAATCGCTGAACTTCGAAAAAATCTCCAAAATTAAAAAATTAACAAAAATCACTGTAAAAAAGTGCGAAAATTTAAAAAAATCATCATAATTAAAAAAAAATCAAAGTTGGAAAATGTTGATAGAAATAGGAATTATTTTTTTTCCCAAATTTAAAAAATTGCATTTGATTGTAAGGTTTGATATCATTAAAATGTTTCTATTACAAATAGAAAACACTAATTGTTAATAAATATAAGAGAAGATGATAAGAATCTTGTGGGGATCAGAGCTAGAGGGAGTGCCGCGCTTTCGATATAAGCGACTAGGGCATCTTCAGCATCAATCTAACCACATCACTTTTTTCATTTTGGTGATTTTTCAAAAATTTTAGAATTGGGTTAGATATAAGGGTTATGAAAACTGAAAATTTTGTGTGTACCAAATCCATTTCCCATTAAACATTTAATGCATATTATTAAACTTCAAACAAAAGTTCAATTAGTATTGTTTTGACGATAATTTTTTATATGAAGGTATTTCAATAGCAAAGAGTTTAAAAATATTAATTAAACCCTATTTCTGATTCTATATAAATTTGAAAAAATTTTATTCTAAAAGAAAAATTATTAAAAATGTTTCGATGGTTAACAAATTCATATTGGAATTATTGATAAATATACACTCAGAAAAATATTGACGCTTCTAAATGTTAGTTAATTGTGCAATAATCAATAGTAGTTACAATATTTTTAACTACAATTGCAGTTATTTTACTTTGAAAACTTTTAAACAACCATTTCCATTGATATTTTTGATAACGAAAATTCCATCTCTGTTCCAAAGAAATAAATGATGAAAATATGCCATTGTCTATAAAGTAAAAACACTCTTAACTCGATGTGTTTAAAGTGTAAAAATATGATCTTAATTAAAACTATTCTCCGTCTATCTTTCATTTCAGTATAGATTTATGAATCCAAAAACTCTGTATGTATTTAATTGTATAGTAAATAATAGTATAAGAAATTTTAGTTAATATCTATTATTAATGTTTGTATTTATTATACAAAAAAAATTAAATTTGTTAAACTAAATTAATTAAAACAAATTAAACAGAATTAAATGAAAAAATTAAATTTGTGTAAATAAAACTGAAAATATTTATTATAAACAAACAAATTAACTTAAAAAAAAAGCATTTTCATTTATTAAAATTAAAAATAACCGGAAATCCTTAATATAATTACAGCAAAATGCAAGTGTGTATGAAGTGACTACTTAAACAAAATCATACGAGAGATAAAAACTAATCAACGTTTAACCCATATTATACCGCTCATCGCTCCTAGGGGAATTTATTGACGAAATTTGATAGGAAGATGTAATGGGGGTGTTAGTATGCTTTTCCTGAAGTTTTAGTGCAGTAATTGCGCCCTCTAGCGGTGTTATTCGCAATTTAAATTTCAACTTTGACACTTAGTATGTATGTAATGGGTTAAGTTTTTTTTTTTAAATTATAATATTAATTTATTGCTAAAGCAAATATTTATCAAACTGTAATATACAATTTGATCTATCGGATTTTGCACGATTTTTGAGAATTTTTTAAAAATATTGTTGTTTTTTTTTTTTTTAAAGAGAAGCAACACTCAGGAAATTCTTCCTATTTCTTAATATGTTGCTTTCTTTGGAAATGGGATAGAAGAGAGATGAAAGGTGGGGAAAGATGAAGGGCTTCACACATGGCAACACTGTAATTGCGCGAGATGATACGTCTTAGAACAGTTGTTGCTCGCCACCTGATGGAGAGTTGGCGAACTAATTGAAGCAATTATAATTATTTATTTCCAATATTTCGTCTCCACATTAGGTGAGTTCTTCAGGGAACAATTATTAAAATTTATCACCCAATGTGGAGACGAAATATTGGAAATAAATAATTATAATTAATAAATAAATGATCTTAAGCTCGTTTAAATTAAGAAGAATTAAATAAGGGAAGATCAAAGAAAACTTAACATTTTTAATATTGTTGTTTTTAGTCAATTTTTCAAAATTGTAATACGCCAATACTGGCGAATCAATTTTTATATATTTTTAATTCTTGATAGAAAATAGATAATTTTTGACATTTAAAAAGAAATTAAAGTAATTTTCTGAATTTCAAAGTTTTTACAAGTTTAAATTTCTGAATCCGATATTTTAAGTACATACTGCACACCAAATTTTTCTTATTCAAAAATTTTTCCACTTTGTTCCTAACAAAACCAGAATATTACCTTTATACCATCGCTATTCTTTCTATAAATCAATAATTTTTCAAAAATGTGCTATAAAAATGTAAAAATTGTATGATTTAACTAATTATATGGCAGCCCTGGAATAATTTTTATTTATTTATTTATTTATTTTTTTTAATTATTTGTATTGTTAAGACCTCGAACTATCACATGCATTTTGCTGCGTTATTATATCTCCCTCCTATCCACAATTATCTGGCCTCAAAAGTAGGTGTTGCTTTAAAGCAACGTCAGTGTAAAATGGGTTAAGCAAAATGTGTGAAAAAGAATTTCAAACAATATTTAAAATTCAAAAAGCCAATGGCAGCAAAAAAATTAAAAGAAGAAAGAAAAATTATATGAGATGAAACACTCGTAAAGTGTCACTTCAAATAAGAAAATATTTGACACACGCTTAACTTAACACATTGTTGAGTTTATTTTTTGGTTTAGATCTTTTTGATTTTGTATAATTTTGCTGCTGTTGTTACTATTCCATATTGCAGATGTACAAGTACAAGATATTTTCTGCTGCAGATGATGATGCTGCTACTTTTGTGGCTTGTAATTATGTGTGGCGTTAGTGTCATATGGTTTACAATTATAACACATGCATTGAATTTAACCCTTAAATGGGTTAAGTGGTTAACAAAAAGAACAATTGGTTTTTAAATTATGGCGCCCAACGTGAGGCTCAACCTGATTCTACTAATAAAGGCTTGACCCTTCTTAGGCTGGGGAGCAGGAAAGAGGACAATAAAAATGGGGTAAGAACTAAAGTTATCAAAAAGAATAGATCGTTTCTTTTTGATAACTTCTCACATAAAACATTTGTGTTTATTGAAAATACGCGTTCCATATCTGTAGATGTAACTACGGCATATTTGAAAGCATGTAATTCCGAAGGGGATAAGTTTTTAATGTATGAATCCTTTTCATTCTTATTACAAAATATATTTATTTTATTTTAGTCAAAGTTTGTATTCCACTATTTCGATTGAAAACTTTATTAAATTTTTTAAAAATTTCTTCGTTGTTGGCATCTTTAAGCTTTTCCTTGACGCTATCTATAACATCTAAAGTTTCCTCTATAGAGAGTCCTTTTGTTCCCAATTTGGTGATGCTTAAACAAAGATATTCGAAATAACTTTTTATATAAGCTAAATCAGATTTTATCCAGGTTTTTACGTCACAAATTTCATTGAAATTATTACAATAATATATTGCAGCTTTAATCCAAGTTCCCCATCTGGTTACTCATGGTGCTGGTGGTTTACTTAAATTCGGATACATTGATTGTAACAAATTTTGGCGAGGTGGTACCTAAAAAGATATCAAAATTATAAACTCGAAAATACGACACTTAAATGATAAACTTAGCTTAGGAAATACTGCTTTACAATTTGCAATAAGAGAATTGACATCTTCAAAATTTAAACATATAAAGTTTGCTACTCTACAATCTGCCAATTTTAAGGTAAAATGGGCATTGTTAAGCAAAAATCTAAAAAATATTGCAAGATAGTAGAAAATGGCATTTTATGGCAAAGGGGGTGAAAATCTGGAAATTACGGAAAATAATTGAAAAAATCGGGAATGCTGCAGTTTATGGCAAATGCCAAAAAAAAAAACGTGCCCTAGAAATTATAAAAAATTATATTAAACTATATACGAGTATGACTATTTTCACTTATGGCCCAGATGTTTTGCAGAATTGCATTAAAGTTTTGCATCTTTTAAAGCAGTTTTTTTTTATATATAACAGTTTAAAAATTAAACATTTTATTATAGTTTTTAATGGTAAATACTTATCCCGAATTTCAAAAATTTTCGACAATGAGGTAAAATATTGAAAAAGTTTTTTTTGTATGACAGTAACAAAATGCACAAAATGCTTATTTTATGAATTTTACAGGCGATGCGAATAAAAGTAATGGGTGGACTCATTACCCAGTAGAGGGTAAAGCTTACTGTAATGTGTCTATAAATAGATTGTCACAAAAAAAAATTATTACAAATATTTTCTTAATCAAATAAATAAAATGGCTGAGACTCGAACATGGGGTCTCTGGTTGTTTGTAAGCGAGAACTCTACCAACTGAGCTATCGCCACATATAAAATGTAAATAAATTGTTGTGCTTCGAGTTTTCGTTAGCTATGTTAAAAATATATACCTTACAAAAAATCACAACGTAATGTGTCTAAATATAGATTTTCAAAAAAATATTTTAAATATTACTTTACGTGTGTATTATGTAATTGATGATCGGTAAGTCATTATTTTATGTTTTAAAATAATGTAAAAGGTAATGATGCAGCAATACAAGGTAACCCATGAATGTCCAATGATTAATAACTCATTACTTTATGTTTCAAAATAGTGTGGAAGGTAAGGAGCATTATATAACCAACCGTTGGTAACTCATTACTCTATGTTTCGAAATAATGATGAAGGTGTGGCGTGGTGGGCCTTGTGGTGTAATGGTAAGCGCGTTGAACTGTTACACAGTTGATCCTGGGTTCGATTCCCGGTGACGACAACATCAATTTAGAAAAAAAATAATATGTATGAATTTTCTATCCCTCATATGTATCGCAGGCCCACCTTCGGTGTTCCCATAGCATTTAACCCAGGGCTATGAAACAAAAAGCTTTAATAAATTCGCCAACTCTATATCAGGTGGCGAGCAACATCTATTCTAAGACTTATTTACTCGCACAATTACAGTGTTGCCATGTTTGACGCCCTTCATCTTTCACCACCTTTCATCTCTCCACTACACACAAAAAAATATTTCTTAAATTGCGCCAAGTAAACATTTTGTTGAATAAAAAAAACATAATCAATTACTTTTTTAATTGACTCAATTACTTTTTTAATTGACTCAATTAAAAAGTAATCAATATTTTAAATAATATTGATTACTTTAAATAAACAAAAATATTGATTACTCTTTAATTGAATCAATTAAAAAAGTAATTGATTATTTTTTTTTATTCAACAAAATGTGTACTTGGCGCAATTTTTTTTTCTGTGTATACATTAATTAATAGGAAGAATTTCCTGTGTTGCTTTAAAAAAAAAAAAATGCTGAAGGTAAGGAGTGTTCAACACAAAGTCATGCAACTCATTACTTTTAGCTGGAAAATAATTATACGGTATGCGTAGAAACATATAAGCGTAGGTACTCAAAGGAAAGGAATTAGCGCCCCCTAGAGCTATTTTAAGTATATTTTAAGTACAAAAATTTGAAGGAAGTTTTACTAGTGTTCTTTTTTTTTCGTTATTTTTGTTAAATTCACTGCTCCAATAATGAATTTTACATGAAAATATGACTTTTAAGTTGCTATCGTTGGGTTTTCTCCTCTAGTCCGTCCAAAGCGCGGATTCGCTGAGGAAATTCTTTCTTAATTCAGGAGAGTACCACATACTTTTTTTATTTTTTATTGGACAACGCCCCATAAAGTGCAATTTAGCCGAATGATTATTTTCTCCTTGAATTTTTTTTATCACATTTAAATTAAGTTCCTTTTGAGGGTTAAATACACACACATTAATATATCTCATTTGGGGTCATATAGCAAAAGCATCAGCAACAGGTCTCTTGTTACCACATCCACATATTTACTTACAAATATTCTCGTATGAACAAAAACTGTTTCCCAAATGCCCTCATTTGTGGAATTATTATTTAATTAGTGGATTTTATTTTTGTATATTTTTTTTTTTGGGTTATAAATGGAAAAATGTGTAAGTTCAGATGTTCACAGTACCACTCGTGTTAATGTTTTGATTGCAATTAAATTTTTATATAATTTGTTGATTTTATATTGTGTTAACCCGCATGTTTCTTTTAGAAAATTCTTGTGACCTTTAGTTCTTCTTATGACCATAGTGGACGTTACAATTTTGGAAAAAAAAACTTAAATTATTTACATTGTTATAAAACCATAAATTAATTTATGAATTATATTTTTTTATGAATATACCCTTAAAATATAGTAAAATAAATGAGAATTCTTAATAATCATTATGATGATGATAATTGATCATAAAATTGTGTTAGTTTAATGTTAGAGTGCCAGGAATTCTAATGATAATAACCTCATATGGAGTTTTTCTAATGCTTAACTTGCCACTTAGGCTGGTATTTAAATTCAATTAAAAAATTAAGAAAACAAGACCGCAAACATTTATTTACAAAATATTCGGGGTGACTAAGGCTTAAGTAAAAATATGGCTTACATGATTTATCTATGGTTTTCCAGAGTTGCCAAAGCAAAATATTTCAGAACACATCATCTGTGAGATACATTTTTTCTTAATTTTGAAAAATATTGATGTATCTAGCGAATTTTGGATGGGCAACCCTAAATTAGATTAAGATTCATAAAAGAATTCTCTAAACTTTTCAAAATTTTCGAAAAAATTTAGGGGTTGCTATCAGTAATTTTTTCTATTTTTAAGAAGGACATATTTTTAGAAAATTAAAAAAAATTAGTTTAATTTTTTTGTACTATATTTAACCCTAAACACTCAGGAAAAAAGTATTTAGTTTTTTTTTTTTAAATTTGTTAACCATTTGTTAACCACACTAGGCCAAATAAAATGTCTAAAGTTTTGCGTTATTTTCAAAGCTAGAAATTTTCCGCTAAAAGTTGTAAATTTTATCCGATTAAGACAAAATTCAGAATATGCTTATTTGCCCAAATTTTATTAAGACCAACCAAATTTGAAAAAAATTGGTAAATATTTAAATATACACAGAGAGAATTTTATAGAACGAGTTTTAATTAAATTTTATTCTAAAACAATGAAGTTTTCTTCACAAAATGAATGAAAAATTTCTTAAACCGCATTAAAACCCGCTTCATTGTTTTTATGAAACTGTTTTTAATAAGACTTTTCCATTAGGGAAAATTTTCCTTCACAGGATTAATGAATCGTTTTCATTAAAACGAATTCATTGAATTAAACAATAATTTCATTAACTGAATGAAAATTCATTAATATTGTTAATTTTTTCATTACAATATGTATATGACTTTTTGATAATGGTAGAGCACAAAATAGGAAAAGTTTTATAGTTTTACGTGAAATTTTCGAACTTTTGAAATAAATCGCTAAATTTTTCGCGTGGTACGTTACAAAAAAAAATTAATCATATATCCTTCAAATGGCTTCAGTTTAAATTCTATGCAAAATTTCCGACAGTTCGGTTAAATAGATCGCCAGGAAAATACAAATTGTGCAAAAATTATAATTTTGCAAAACTGTTCAAAGTTTTTTATTTTTTACCTATTCTTAACCGAAAAATTATATTTTTTCAATAAAATATATGCAAAAAAAAATCGAAAAATTTTTTTTCCAGACCAGAAGTCCCCCTTAAAAACAATTCTTAAAAAACTTTAAAAAGAAAGATTTTAAAAAAACAATATTTTTCACGCATCTTTTTTTTATCAAAAATATTTTAAATATTTTAACGTTTGTGATAGATATCACATGAGAATAACAATAACTCATGTCGTTACCAATTTGCTCTAATTTTTGCTGAATTTTTATAATTTTTCGATTTATTGCTTGTGCTATTAAAATCAGTATTTCGGAAATAGATTTTAAAAATTTGCGACTTTATGGGATGTATTCAAAGTACAACTTTTTTGAAGGTGGGGTTTGAGTCCGAAAATGGTGCTGTGGATGTACATGGCTATTGTGCGTCCAATACTGACATATGGCTCTATCGTGTGGTGGACTGCGACCACTAAGAGGGTGGTCACGGATCGTCTGTATAGGGTGCAGCGCTCTGCTTGCATTGGGGTCACGGGCGCGATAAGAACTTGCCCCTCGGAGGCTCTCAATGTAATGCTTCACATTATCCCTGTTGATTTGCATATAATGGCGGTTTCTTCTAGCAGCGCAGCGCGGCTTGCTGCAACGGGTTCCTGGAAGTCCAGGACCTATGGACATGCTAGGCTTCTTGATGGACTTCACCCACGTGTGGGATTTGAGTCCGAATATGTTACTCATAGATTGGATTTCTGCCGACCTTTTCGGGTTAGCTTTCCCTCCAGGCGGGAGTGGGATATGGGGGATCCAACTTTTGGTTTTGACATCAGGGTATATACCGACGGCTCAAAGATGAGTTGTGGTGTAGGCTCCGGGGTCTTCTCGGGTGAGTGTAACTTGCGGTGTTCTTTCAGGCTACCTGATCATGCTACTGTTTTCCAGGCGGAAATTCTGGCTATCAGGGAAGCCTGCAGACTCCTGTCTGAAAGGGGGGCTCGAGGGACAGTGGGCATCTTCGCCGATAGCCAAGCGGCTTTAATGTCCCTGAGCTCGTACGTCACATCCTCTGCTCTCGTTGGTCAGTGCAGGGAGGAACTGTCCAGGCTAAGCTGTCTATCCCAAGTTACTCTAGTTTGGGTCCCCGGCCACAGAGACCTCTACGGTAATGAAAGGGCAGACGAATTGGCAAGGGCAGGATCTGCCTTAAACGCCTCCACATCGGTGTCAGTCGCTGCACCGCTGGGGACTGTTAAGGGGGAAATTTTCCGGCACTACTTTCGCTGGGCGGGGGACAGGTGGCATAATTTGGATACCTGTAGGACCGCGAGACTTACGTGGCCCAACTACGACCTAGTGCGTACAAACTCTCTCCTGAGCAGGAGCAGGAGGGATGTCTCGAGGCTGACGGCTGTTCTGACCGGTCACTGGCTGATTGGTAGGCATGGCATTAGACTTGGGATTGTATGCGGTTCGCATTGTCGCAGCTGCGGCATACCGGGCGAGGAAGAGACTGTGGAGCATCTTCTTGTCCGGCGCTGCAGAATATTCGACTCCGGATCTTGGGTGACCATATACTGGACGACCTCTCGGTAATATCACGTGTGGGATTCGGTGATCTCATACGTTATCTTAACCGAACGGGGTGGGTCTAGTACTCCGGATACCAGTTCCTTACGGGTAGTGTGGTCTCTTCAAAACGGAGTCGCTTTTTGACTCTACTTGATGCTCACGAGTAGCGTGAGCTGCCACTTAAACCAACCAACCAACCAACAACTTTTTTGCAGCAAACGTTTCTTCAAAAAATATGCACTTGAAAAAAAAACGGAAAAGTCACCGATATTGGAGGAAAAAATCAAAGGAAAATCAAAACACAAAATTGTTTTTAAAGGTAGAACCATGTGAGTACCATTGACCCATTGAAATTTATGTTTAAATGATGCAAACCAGAATGTGCAATGTGCTTTTACGAAGAAAATCGGTCATAAGCTGAATTGTACCGTCTGGATATTATTTTTTTTGTTAAATTTAATACAAGTTATGAGTACCAAATGTGCGTTCCAAATTTTACTTGGCTAAGATGATTATTTTCTTAAGGAAGTCGAATTATGCAATTTGTTTATACTATGATCTTTATTTCAAAGTCCACAAGCTCAAAAAAACAGCCCAATTCAAAAAATCTATATTCTATTTAGTACAAAAAGGCATTTCCCTAATCACTTCTTGCAAATAATGGTTTTACGTATGTTCCTACTCTAAGGCTTAACACACGGTGCTCTTCACACAGAATCTAAACTATGCGTCGATCGGCTCCCGTTTGGCGGGATAATGAACATCACATTTGTTTGGATATATTCTCCCCCACTGGTGCGGAGCGAGAGCTACCTAAAACCTCTGCTTTGATATCTGGGTCACAGCACCCGCTTGAGAAATGCAACTCCACACTGAATAACTAGTGCTCTACCTGATTAGGCTCGCCAACAGCCACCACGATGCTCTCCGAAGGACCTTACCCAATAGTCATTACCGTAATGGGAAATGCCGGAATCATGCAAACAACACGAACACTTTAGAGATGCCGCCGTATATCTAATTGCCAGTTATTATGACAGGCAGACCCAGTACAGGTTCAACCAAAAAACAACCAGCACTCGCAACCAGCACTTGGGTCCCAAACCACCACAGTCCAACATTCAAACACATATTCAACCCTCATCCACCCCGACTGGCTACACTCTGTGGCAACGGTCTAACTTTCTGTATTAACTGGTATCTGTATCAACTGGTATCACATGCTCCGTATTGAATTTCAGCTGAGGATTCCTCCCCTTAAAATTAATGAAATGAAGAAAATACGCGAGTGAGGAAAAAGTTAAAAAAAAGTTTCAATATTTTGCCGAAAAACTTATTTGAACTTATTTTTATTTCGCTGGCAAACATTGAATAATTTTTGAAAATTATTATTATATGAAAATTATTATCAAAAACTGCAGCAAATGGATAAAATGGGGGGTTGTTTCTACTGGTATTATTAATACTTTGTGGTATTATTAATACTAGTGCAAATATTTTGGAAAATTCCACAATTTCATGGTTGAAATTATAATTATTTCGTCCTCTGTATTGTGTTGCTTTCTTTGGAAAGAGAACAAGTAAAAGTTGATGAAGAAAAAAAGCTTCCAACTTAACACCACTGCAAAAAGATGAATCTAAAAACAGTTGCTGAGCAACATCGGATAAAAGTTGGTGAACTTGTTGAAACTTTTTGGGTCATTTCCCTATGAATTGGTTTTTCTTCAGTTTGGTTAAGTGGTATTGGAAAGCTAATTCATATTATTTTAATCAATCGATGTTGCCATCTCTGTGGATTGAACCTGCAACCTTCTGTATAACAGTCCAACATAACACCCTCTCGCTCTCTTCGTCCTTTAACTTTTCCGGACAAACATGCCTTCAACTAGAATGTTACCTGACTCCAATTATCATATTTTAGCCCAATAACAGACATATTTTGTTGTAAAAAAGTGTAGCGTGCCACATTTACATTTTAAAACTTCTATCAAATTTGTACAGAATTTTATTACAAAAACGAGAAAGTTGTTTTTTATTTTTTAAATATTTTTTTGAGAGCTATTGTAATATTTTTTTAAAGATCAGGATTTGAAAAAAATACTTATTTTTATAGCAAAAATAAATGTTTAAACCGCTGATAATTTGTTTAAACGATTTTTTCTATTACGATATTTGAAAATATTCAAGAAAAAGTCGCGTTCCACCGAAAACACGCTCGCGTGACAGTGCTGACACGCGTGTCTTTCTACTTCTATTAACTGAATGAGAATTATTAATTAAAAATACTAATGATGTTACACGAACTATTCTCGGCAGGATTTTATTTTATCATAATCTTCAAAGCAAGGATAAAAAATTCCGTAACTACCCACATAAAAACCTATAATTCATATGAAATTATAAACTTTAACTAATAAATATTACGGTATTTATATGTTTATATGAATAATTTTTCCACATGTCTTTCGCATTTTGCTTTCTTAAACAAAAAAATAAAATAAACGAAAACAAAAATGATCCACTTAAATGATCATCATCAGCATTACTTTATACTGATCTAATAATTTTGATGCATACTTCAAAATTGTGTTTAGTTTAATATTTAGCCAGTTTAAAATGAAAAATACTTCTATTACTTGGACTGTTGGACAAACAAATAAATTTACTTTGATTGGATAATGAGACCATAATTGGCATGTTGAATGGAATTGTGTTGCCAGCAAACCAGATATGAAAATACTTAAGTATAAAAAGCAAACGAATCTTACAAGTCAAATGAATTTAAAACGCGCGAATATGATAATATAATAAGTAGGGCTCGGAAGTTCATATTTATACATAAATTGTTGTTGTTAGCTGGAGAAAAAAGTTGACCAACTATCTTTGCGTATCGACAAATTTTCAACACAATGTCATCGATTCGTTAAAGCATATTTTTACATATTTTGCGAAAAATGCGTATATTTTTATTGCATATTTTGTAATTTTTTGTTGCATATTAAGCAATGAATACATATTATACAAGATTTTCCATTAAAATACATGTTTTTAACAAAATTTTTTTAAATTTGATTAAAATCTGCTTTTCCCCGTTAAAAATCAACATAATGGACATGCATGAACTTATCATGTTTACATATGAATACATTCGAGTTCATAAATGTCCATATGCCTCCATATGTGATTAATATATGCTCATAGGTGTTCATATACGATCATACATATAAATATTACCTCAATTTCCGTTAATGTACACGTATTACCATGTATGGAAATGTATGGACATATATTATCATACATGTAAATATTACCTTAATTTTCGTTAATGCATACACATGAACATGTATGATCTAACATATGAACATTTATGAACAAATATGAATCATGTATGAACGTATGTATACATGTATGAAGCATTTGTGCTTATTTTTAAATATTGATAGTATTTTTTTATTTGTTTAACAGAAAAATGTTAACTACCTGATGAAAAAAGTTTATATATATTCATATACAACTTGATATCATTATATATCCTTACACTATATTACGATATATATTCATATATAATACTTAGTTTCTCATATTTTTTAATATGGCGTAAAATATCATCATATATCACTCTATCATGTGATATATACTAGCTTATCTTGTATATCTGATCGTATGAAATAGATATAGATCTATATATATATCTTATGTAAGTGCATAGGTGCAATTACTCAAAAATTATTCTATCGATTTTATATATAATATTACCTCAATATTATTATATTATTATATATTATAATTATATCCCAGGAAAACTTGCTATTACCATAGAATGGGAAATGGAAGAAGAAAACAAGAATCAGAAGTACTTATAGTTGAGGCCAAGAACACCTGATTTTAACATGGGGGTGTCATAGCAGGCAAGGCCTTGCCTTGTGCTTACATATAGGGACAGAAATAAGACGTTACAAAATATGTAGTGAAATCACCAGTTACACATAAGTACTTATTTCATTTCTTATTTGTAGCATCAAAAGTAATGCTTAAAGGCATTATATGACGTATTACTTGTAAGGATGTTAATAAGTAGTTATTTATAGGTGCAAAAATAAGTACGTATTAACATGTACCTAAATAAGAAGGTATTAATAGGCAATAAAATAACTAGTTATTAATAAGGACAATTATAACTAGTTATTAATAGGTCCTAATAAGCAGGATTTAATATTTTTTTGGATTTAAATATTGCTTTGGTTGACGAACATGATGGCTCAAAAGAACAATTATTTAAAATAGAAAACATTCTGGCTAAAGTGCTTAAAATGTCGTACAATAATGAATATATATTGATTCCGGAAATTCATTCCATTCATGAAAAATTAAACGTACGTAATATATAATACATATTTTCAAAAGCCGATTTCTTTTTTAATAAAAGTTTTTTTTCATATTTTAAATCTTCAAAGGAAAATACTCGGTTATTCTTCGAAAATAAGAAAATTATTACCAAAAACTCTTAATGTATTAATAAATAAAATTTAATAATTTCTACTTAATATCAATTATCTTAATTTTGTTATTTACTAAATAAGCTTTTGTTTTGTGAGAGTCGTTTATGTATAACTATATATTTGTTTGCTTAAATAAATTGCATTTAAATTATTAATTATGATATATTATGAATCTTTATAAATATACCTTACAAAAAAGTAGTTACTTATTACCTTACAAGTACCTTATTTCTTTGGCCATTCCTAATAAGCAGGTATATAACACAATATTAGTAAGACATAATTGTTTAGCTTCCAAAATAAGTAGTGATGTATGTTCATATCAGTAAGGTATTATTTCAGACCTTCAAAATAACAACAAATGTAATGGATAGTCATTACTACGAAAGGTCTGAAATAAGTGATAATAAGTAACTTATTATTTTTGCTATTCCAAATAAGCAGATATTTAACACAATATTAGTAAGGCGTTGTTTTTTATCTTACAAATAAGCAGTTACATATATTCATATTAGTAAGGTATTATTTCGGACCTTCAAAATAACAAAAACTGGAATGGATAGTCATTACTTTGGAAGGTCTGAAATAAGTCCCACCCATTACCAAAGTTTTGCTGGGATATTATATTATATGGCAAAAAAAATTTAAATTTTAAAAATTAAATAATAGCTTAATTCCACTATACTTTCTACCACTGATCCTGTTTTGTGTTTAACAAAATAGTTGTTTTCAACAATCTGAAATTGATAAAGTACTAAATAGGGAGATTTATCCTTCATACAAAATATCGTATTGGATTATAATATGGACCGTATAGTTATTATTTTTAATTATTTTGTATTACAAGGACGTGTTAGGTTTGCTTTTTATTTGTGATCTTAAAAAATGCTTTTTTTGTGTTTTACCAGCGTTTTAAATTTATTATATGTTCCAACTTCAGATTCATAAAAAGCATACATTTTTAGATTTAATATTATTTTTTAAATTTAATATTTATAAATTTTAAAAATGATGAGGTTTTTTGGTTTGGCTCAAGGTCATAAATTAAAAATAAAATTCAAATATTTTTTTAAAGTTTTATTTTTAAATATTTATTATCTTTTCGATATTTCGAACAGCTTTGCTGTTCATCTTCAGGAAAAAATTTAAATATCTTTTAATAAAGCTTGGAGTTGAAAACGTCCTTTCTTGTTTGTTATCTTATTACAACTGGAATTTAATAAAAATTACTGATCTGTAAAACATTTAATTATTGTTTTTTATTAAAAAACTTATTAAATAAAATTGTATCAAATTATATATAATTTGATCATATTTGATAGACCCAATTTTCGAATCAAACTATATGAGATCAGATCTCATGAGATACCATAAGATCAGCTTATGTATTCCATTTTTCGGATGAGATGAGATGTGAAGTGATGTTTAGTTATATGTATGTGATACTATGGAATGCGTGTTTCCCAGCAAAACCACACATTACCAAATCATGGGTAAAGTAATGTATCGCCATATTGCTTCACGCATTACATTACACCTTACTTCACTGATGAATTTTACAGGCGATGAGCCTAAAAGTAATGTAAGGACTTATTACCTTGTAGGGGGTAAAGTAACTGGTTACTTATATGGTTACATGATAGGAAAAAGTAATGTGTCTATAAATAGATATTCATAAAAAAATGCATACAATTTATTTTTACAGATATTTTTTTTAATTAAATAAATAACGTGGTCATGCTGGGATTCGAACCTGGGGTCTCTGGTATTTAACAATTAGTTAGGCGAGAACTCTACCAACTGAGCTATCGATACATATAATATTGTTTTGCTTAAAATGCAAATGAGTTGTTGTGCTTCGTGCTTAATAATTACATTATGTTTATAATTCATGCATTATGTAATTGATGATCGGTAAGTCATTATTTTATGTTTTAAAGTAATGAAAAATGTAATGAGGCATCATTCAAGGTAATCCATGAGTATTCAATTATCGGTAACACATTACTTCTTGTTGGAAAATAATGATACAGGTAAGGAATACACATTACAAGGTAATGCATTACTTTATCGCACCCATTACCAAAGTTTTACTGGGTTGTTTATTTGTTTGTTTGTACCTAATAAGAGACACAACCTCTGGACCGATCTTCCTGAAATTTTCACAGCATTTAACTGGGACTCTGGCATGATTAATAGGCTACTTTTTTTCGACCCCACCCACTTTTTTCAATTATGTAATTGCTTCCATATAGTTTTAAACACATTTACTTCACATTGTATACACATTATATACTCCAGCCAAGGTAAAAATAAACGTTTCATACGCTACGCCCCTTTCTCGCCCCATTTTGTTTAAAAGTTTTAATCTTTATGTTCTCTCTATAAATTTATTCCTTTCAACGGATTTTTTTTCAAATAATGTATATGGCAATTCATTTCACTAATTAAGAACGGTTCTGATTGGCTGTCTTAAGAGTAAATACTATTTCACCAAACGGGAGCTATGTTTTCAGCCATTCAAGTTTTAACTTTGATCGTGTCAATTTGACTAATTAAACTCTGCTATTTTTAAAAAAGTTGTTAGCCTTAAATAAAATTTTAGGCAGGACAACATCTGCCGGGCCAGCTAAATAATACAAATAAAATTTGAAGGCAAAACAACGTTTGCCGGGTCAGCTAGTACCATATAAAATATGATATATATGATTATATCGGACCTTTTACGTCGGGTACTTTTTAAAACAATGTTGAAAACGTTGAGAAAAGTCAACAATTATTACATATTTTTTTAATTTTGAGTGCATATCAATGCAATTTTTAATGCATATTTTATATACATAAAACATGATTAACTTCCGAGTCCTAATAATAAGATACATAGTTACAACGTACCTACAATAAAGATTCACTTATTTGACGACAATGATAATGATATTTGTGATAATTTTTGAATAGAGTGGATACAAGATGCTGTTATGATGGTTACGTTTGATTAAATAGTACATTGATCCATTCAAGCGTCCACCCGTCCGAGATTGCACATTCATCCAACCATGTATCAAAACATGTATGAACAATTTAAAATATTTTTGTGTGTGAATTATAGGAATTATTTTATAAGAATAATGAAAAGAGATGATTTTATTATATACAAAATATTGAAGAAAGATGCTAAATTATGATTATTATACTTGTTCGTATGTATGCATGTATAAACTGTCTGATTGTATTAAATTGAAATGTACAACCAAATTGTGACAACATGTAATTGCACTACGGCTGTATTTTATAATATATAATATATCGTCAGACTAGAGAGATATCATGTTTGTCATATGAATCATATTTAGATTTTTAAATAATAAAATTATATTTGACTAATCATTTTTTTAGCTTGGATCCCTTACAATAAATTGCATTATATGAAGCGGGCCTTTTTAGAGATACACTTAGAATACTATGTAGGTAAAGCCCACTGCAAATGTAGTTAAAAACAAATGAAATTTCACTTGACTTACATATCAGTAAATTCAACTAACATTGCCATTTGTTTTTTAATGTTTAAAAAACTAACCACAATTGAAGTAAAAATAAACCACACAACATTCAGTAAAAAATAAACACTCATATATTTGTTTTAAATAAAAAATAAAAAACTACGATAAAAAAATGAATGTAAAATCATAACACAGTAATTTGATGTGGTTTGTTTTTTTACTACATATGTAGTCAAAAGTTAAACTAGTCAAAAGTTAAACTACTTTGAACTACATATGTAGTCAAAAGTTAAATTTCCTCTTCAAATGACACTTAAAAATAAATATTACTGTATTATAACTCAAACAACTACAAATATTTACAACAGAAGTTCCCTAAGTGTAGATGAGTTTTATTAGACTTGCAAACGAATTAGATATTGAATGTCTTTGAATATGCGGACTCTATATTTTAAAGTTCTAGACAGCCTGAAGGATGTATACTCCTCCCATGGACATTTTTCCCATTTGTGATTTGGGCGCTATAAGCAAAAATATTTGGTCATAACCACTAAAACAAAATGGGAACTGGAACAAACCTGATCTTGGTCATAATTCCTTTTAAAAGTTTACATATTTCCATGTAATACCGGTTTTAAAAAGAATATAATCTCCATTGGTGACATGTTATAACCCCCACCTACGATAATGATTTTTTCGGCTGATGCAAAGCCAATCATCGGAAAAATTAACCTTCCGTCCTAACACTGGGATATAATACGCCCTAACAAATGCGTGTAATAAAAAGCCAATGCCGAAGTCTTTTATACCAAAAACTTCTCAAAAAAACAATTTACATACATTTTTAAGTGCTGGAACGCTTTTGAGTTGTTTTTGGTAAAAGTTGGTCAAATAATGAGTAGAGTTGATCATTAAGTGCTATCCGACAATGCTGTTCACCAGTAGGAGAAATAAAACTTTTAGCCTTCCGAAATTAAATGTCTCTACTCTGATCCTAACAAAATCGCCGAAATTATATGGTGTGATATTTTATCATAGGCAGAACTAGATTGAGTACACTAATGAAAGGGTCGGGGGCTTATAGAATGAAGAATATGGGGTATAAAACCAAAACTGTTTCAATGGCTGTACAACGCGGTAGTAAGGTCTGGGATAACTTATGGTTCGAATGTGCTATTCATATTGTCAAACTGATTAGGGTAAATAAAATTTTCACTGCTACTTATAAGGAGCTCATTGGCATTACGCGACTTTTTTTGTTTAATGACAGACATTATTTATTTATGATCTTGAAACAAGTATGGATCCAGGGAAAAGGAAAATGAGACGTTTCCTCCCCAAAAATAAAAATTTTCAAAACAAAAATTTATTACAGATAAGAAAATTTAATAACTAAATAACTTCTCTCCCTGAAACCATTTCCAATATCGGAGCCTGATCAAGGGTAAGCCAAAAGTAGTATTACTTTCGATAAAAAAAACTGGAAAATGAACCAAACTAGTTTTTTTCAGTTGAATGTTTACAAGTATGCGTTTACGGTTAAAAGAAGGGGATTCCACTGCATAAAACTTTATATTGAGAAATCATATCGACTGTTAGTTGACTGCATCATTTTGCTGGGTGAAATATTTGCCAAAGTCGACGATGCCAGGTAGATATCGATAATGGCATTATTCAGATGAGATATCAGTTTTTCCATTTATAGTAAAGCGGCTATAAGGGCTCTAATTGCGGGAAATATCAGATCCAAGGAACTTAGCCACTGCCAAAGAGAACTAAAGGCTCTAACTGAGTAGCATTCGACTAACAGACAGGCTTGCAAAGGTCGGTGCTGACCTCCCTTGACAAGAAGCAGTTCAAGGCATTTTCTGTTCTCTCGTTTTGCGTAGGATTAAAATTAATACAAAAATTACAGTGATGGATAGAGGGATAAATTCCAGTGCTATGTAACTGAGCAAATACTAGTAAAATGGAAAACTGGATACTTGTGGGATGGAAAAATGGATAGGCTAATTTTTTTAGAGTATTAGGGGAGTAGATCCATAGACATTACTTTTATAAGGAGAAAAATAAAGTGCCAACCGAATTGAAAAGTGTATTAAAATAAATACATATAAATTAAGTTAGAACAACAATATTTACTTTAGATTTCTCAATATTTCTGGTTTTGCAACAAAAAATCAATTGAATTAAACGAACTTTGTTGTAAAAAAAACTAATTTGAGTCGTAGTAACCGTATCTCAGTTGTCTAATAGATACATTTTTCTCTGTGTGTAGGTTTGTGTAAAACCGTCAATGCTGAGAATAGGTTTTTGCATAGTGGCCATTGATCGGGCTTCTCTCTTCTGTGTAATGTCCAAAGCATTATTTGCTAAGGCTATATTTTTTAAGTAGGGACCTTTTCATTATTTCCCCAAAAAAATTTATTTGTACCTACTGTGGACTATGGTAAAATAAATGAAAATAAGGTTAATGTCCCTGGGTGTTAGTAAACGCAAAGGGTGTTTTTTATAGAGGTATAGAAATTTGAAATGGAATAAGATTAATTTTTTAAATTGACATGAAATTTACTTTATGCGAAAAATATTCTTCTGGCATTATAACTTAAATATGATTTCTGGCATATGACCGCCACGGCTGGCTCGGACGTAGTCTAATCTGGAGGTCCAATTTTCGATGACTTTTTTCAACATTTTTCCATTTTTTGAATGTTGTCCTCCAAGTGGTCAATCGTGTCGGGCTTATCGGTGTAGACTAGCGACTTCACATATCCCCACAAAAAATAGTCAGGCGGCGGTAAATCGCACGATCTTGGAGGACAATTCACGGGTCCGACACGTAAAACTATGCGGTTACCAAACGTTTCTTTCCATAAATCAATTTTGGCACGACCTGCGCGACATGTTGCGCTGTCTTGTTGAAACCACAGCTCCTGCACATCATGGTTGTTCAATTGATGAACGAAAAAGTCAGTAATCACGGCTCTATAGCGGTCACCATTGACTGTAACGTTCTGACCAGCATCATTTTTAAAGAAGTACGGACCAATCATTCCACCATCCCATAAAGTTGTTCTGGATGTAACGGTGTCTCAAAATACACTTGAGGATTGTCATCGCTCCAAATATGGCAGTTTTGTTTATTGACATATCCATTTAACCAAAAGTAAGCATAATCACTAAATAAAATTCGCAAAATTCGAGTATTTCGAACAGAACCATGATTTGCAAAGTAAATTTGCACTATTTGGAAGTGTTGTTCAGGCGTCAGTCTATTCATGATAAAATGCCAAACCAAACTAAACATAAATCACTTGATAGCTGACAAAATGGCCGCCAGTTAAAAAAGTATTGCCAACTTAAAGTTCTATACCTGTATAAAAAATACCCTTTTTATGAAGCTAATCGAATGGTTCAGTTGTAGCTGCCGAATTTTTTGGTAGTTATGACCGAATATCTGTTGAGGCAAGCAAAATTCTATCGTCGTGGCAGAATTTGAGTAGCCACGACCGAGTCTGTTTTCTGAGACTTGGTATACTTAAGAAGAAGAAAGGAGTAGTGTTTGTGGACAAACACTGTGATAACCACATTAATCGTAGGATGACAATCCTCAAGTAACTGGTCTGTTCAGAACATCATCTGCAAAAACTGAAATAACCCATTCTCAAATCGAATTTCTTAATTTTTTTTTGTTATAAAACTGTGTCAAAGTATGAATCATAGAAAAGCCACAATGAAAATATAAGAAACTCCCGAAAAATATCTCCACATCTCATAAACCACAACATTATATGAAATGTCAAAGTAAGATAAACATATTTGTACAAAAAGTGTAAACCGTCATCATTAACACTTTCGGTTTTACCACAAATATTTCATATTTCACGTTGCGTATTTTTTCAGTTTTCATTGTATTTAGAAACCCGTCAAAGAAAAGGCACAACAAATTGCAAACACAAAAATGTTGGTGTTGCTGTATATTTTTAATTTTTTGTTAAACAACAATAAATGAGAGTAATAATTTGGTTACAATTAAACAATAGAATTTGTTTATGCATCAATTTACATTTGATCAAGCCGCCGCTTACCACTAAGTCTGGAATAATGAGATTCATTAACCAACCGTACCATGTACAAGCCAAACCATACCAAACCATGACACATTATTATAATAATATTGCGATTATAGAGCATAAAAAGCGTCGTGGCAGGCGGCAGTTAATTCACACACACACACACATTCTCATTCCACACATACAAACACAAGCACACACACATACATTAACACTCACCTGGCTTTGGCAGACTGAATGGCTGACATGACAATCGTGGCTGCCATTGTTTGTCCATTTTTAGTTTTGTTTTGTACTCCAAATACCTTTTGAAAAGTTTATTCTTTTACTTGTGCTTCAGGAGGTTGGAGTTTCAGTTTTTTTTTTAACATTGTAATTAAGGTACCGCAACAAACAGAACAGCTATTTTACATAACAATGCTGAGGAATATGTACACTATGACTGACTGAATTACACACGAGTATACAATTATTAACACACAAACACATGTAAAGTTATGTAGCGACAATGTTGCCAGATATAAATTAATTCGTTTGGGTATTTAGGAGAGAATATATCTTGTCTGACAACCAAAGTTGTTGGTAGCAGTAGGACTCTATCCACCTCAGTCTCTCTTAATCTGTCCTCTTTTTTATGTTAGAAAAGTTGAGGTTAAGAAGAAAAATAAAAGTTTTTCGCTAAAAATTATAAACACTATTTAATTTTTAAATCAATTTCTGAATTTTTATGGACAGGCGTCATTAGTGATTTTCCATTTTAAATTGTATTATTATTACTTGTGTCAGATTGTCTCTATATGATAAATTTTTCATCAACCTGCCGGCTTTAAGAATCAAACCTGAGCTTCTTCTTACGTTAGAAACGTAACAATACCAATGCATGACCATTTAGCGATCACACCCAAGTATGGCCTCGAATCTAATGTCGCTACATGGCAGTTTTGTTTCCTATTAACTTTTCTGTTATTGTATATTATACTCAGAAGTGACCAACACTAACAAACACAAGTATTCTTTTTTTAGATTTTTGTTTATTTTTCTAATCTCCTCCATTTCTATTTCACAGCGTTACCAGATTGACGTATGGTTTCTACTTTCAGTGTATACAACTTTGCGTTTATGTTTGTTCGTAAGCACGCAAAGAGCAAATGAAAAGATCTTGCTGAAATTTAGAAGTTTAAATTAATGTTTACCATGTTTTGGAATAATAATTTAATATAATTTTTTATTTAAAATTTTAGCTATAACATAACCCAGAAGCGCTTCCGGAAGGCATTATTATTGCTCTTAGAAGCAATAAATTCTTGCCTTCTTAGGCAATAAGAATCGCTTTTTTTTGTATGTTGACAACATTAATGGTTTGTGGTATGTAGGGTTGCCATATTTGAAAAGTGAAAAAAAAGTACATTGATGAAAAAAAACAGTACTTTTCAAAAAAAAAACAGTACATTTTTGTATTTATTGTTAACATAACTTTTACTTCAATACATCACATATTTACTTAAAATAAGTTAATACACCGAACCAAATAGCGTAGGTAAAATCAACAAACAATTTTTTGTAGATCTTTAACGAAATTTTGTCAATTTTTTTTTAAGATTTAACAAATTTTATTCAAATCAACAAAATTTCGTCAAGTTTACAACCTCTAAAGAAGTAAAATTGACTAAATTTCATCAAATTGACTAAATTTTGTCAAATTGGCTAAAATTATTAGTTTGGACGCCATTACTTTTTGCATTGGGCAGTGTCATGAAAAAAAGTTGTGTTTACAAACATCCATTGCTTGAAAAGTAAACAAACCAAACTTATATATGTACAAAGAAACGAAGTGGAATTAATATAGGGAAATTCAAAAAATTTACATAAAAAACTATTGTACACACGAAAAAAAAACATGGTTAAGAAAATATATATTCTTTGTACACGCAAAAAACTTGTTTATATAAAAATATGTAAAATATACAAAAAAAAAAACAGTACAAAAACAGTACAAATCCAAAAAAACAGTACTTTTGCGTACTGTTTTAGGTGTTGTGAATAAAACAGTACATTTTTCAAAAAACAGTACATGTACTGTTTAAAACAGTACGAATGGCAACCCTAGTGGTATGCATTCTTTATTGCTTAATTGTAGGCATAATTCACTGCTTCAAAGAAGTCATTTAGGGAAGCTCAACAGAATGTCTTACCAATTGCTTTATTGTATACAAGGCAGTGAAGCGCTATTTTGGAAGCATACAAATGTAGTTACTGCTTACCAAGTCCAGTTTTTTTTTGCTGGGAAGCTAGTTACAATTAAAATATTTTAAATTTTAATAGAAAATAACAAAATATAAGCAAAATATAAGCGAGTGTTTTAAGCAACATTTTATTATCAACATGTTGCAATTATTTTTTAGTGTAAAATAAATGTGTTCATTACCTCGCACGAGTTCAGTTGGTAAGCATAAAAAACGCTGTGTACGGTAGCTTCTCTTTTTGCATATACTCTTTGTTGGTAGTCAAATCGTTGATTTAAGGCAAGAGTCATGTCTACTCTTAATAGCATGACAATAGGCTTTTCGGAATTGGGAAAATGCCTTACTTGGAACCTGCAATGCATTACCCAACAAAAATATGATGCTGTTAGAATTTCTATAGGAAATTGTACAGCGCGTATTATCATCGCGATTTGTACTGTAATGCATTGATTCTATTAAGTGACAATTTTTAACTCTAATCTAGATTCCAGAACATGAGGACTGCGAATTGAATAAAGCAATCTTACCGATAAACCAAGTTTTTGTATCAAGAGACTCAAATTATTTGGTGTATAGTTGAATAATTATATTTAGTGCGCCCCGGTAGGCTAGTTGGTAGCGTGCTGGGTTATCAGTGCGGGGGTCATGGGTTCGATTCCCACCAGAGGCATTTAACGTCCTTATTAGAGTAGGATAGGTTGAATGAGAGCCTGACCGAAGACGAGTTCTTTTTCACAACTACGTCCAAGAACTATTCAAACACTCTTGAAAATTCCGGAAGGCCAGACAGAGGTAAATACCGCGACTTGCCAATTATTCGGAAAAGTTAATCAACACATGCTTTATTTTATTCTTTTACTCGTCTCCACAATCCTTACTATAATGTCCACATTTTTAATTCCACCGCGCAAATATGCCTACAAATTTGCAGTGGGCAGTCTAATAAGATTGCCGATTGTTCGCTTTCCAAAACTGAAAAGAGTTTCTGTTCTCTGGGCTTAAACAACGGTCAAGTTATCCAACAAGATGTCAATACCGTCCACCTTATCCTTATCTCCCTATACAATATGTCCACCACATAAATTTAGACATTGATTCCCTGAATGACTCCAAAACATTATTCGCATGCTTTTTTTCTAAAATTAAGTTTACACATTTAATTAGTAGGTGAACTTCACCTACTTATTCCGCTGCACAGGAGGTCAATGTGGAATTCCCATCCGGTAGCGACCATTCTTGCACTTTTCATTGAAATTCTTGTTTTGCTTGGAGCAATTGTGGTCTAAGCAAATTTTAAAATTAATTTTCCACATGGACGGAGTGGACGAAGTCATAGAACTTCTTCAAAAAAATCTAGTGAATATTTTTGGCACTTGTTATACTCTGTGGGCACTCATACATGGAGTGTGACCAAAATTATAGAAATTACCAGAAAAAAAATAAGAATTTCAGTCCAATTTATATACCTCACGATTTTGAGCTTTATGGCAAATTTAAGTAAAATATTTAATGCAACATCAATGAAAAATGAGGACTTTATATTAAAGACTTTTCACAAACAGTGCAAAGGGCATTCAATCTTTACACTTTGGAAAGAATAACCTTTGGAACTTTTCATATGAATGAGCAAGAAAGCTTCATCAGAGTAAACATGACAGCTTGAAATGTTGGCCGATCCATGCAGTTACTCCAACAACTTCCTCCAATAAACAACGTCAAACTACTGATGTTCTTGTAACTGAAGAACCTCTAGGATATTCTTTGCCATATACCACCAAGCTTGGATCAAAGCACTTCCTCACTATTGAATGGAAGAGATTCCGGAAAGAATCGAAAGCCAAGGTGAAATCTGACTATGACCACTAAAAAATGTACCAAACAACGAAAAAATCGTAACTTAATAAACTGTTATTTAAAATATTTCGTCTGTGTGGTTTTCTTATTAGCTATTACTAACATAAGACTCTTTTAGGGTACAAGTTTATTTATTTAGAAGTTTTTAAAAAAGTACGAACACAAGGGGTATAAGTGCCACATTCCTTAATTTTTGAGGGGTTTTTTTTTTTTGGGGTAATTGTGTATGTAAAAGATGATATTTTTGTAGCTTGAACGGTTTATTTCTCTAGTAGTTTCCTAAAAACTTATGCCACTGTTTAAATATGCTGAAATTTGCCCTTTTTTAAGTCACTTAGATATGAACCAAGCGGCATTTTATTGCAAATTGATTAAAATTACCTCAAAAAAAAAAATAATTCGAGTTTGAATTTTAACGTCTTTTTCAGACAATTGCAATTAATACTATAATTAATATGCAATTTTATTTAATTTTAATTGTGAAAGGCATGGTAGAGAAGAATGAATGTATTTTCTAAAAATCATAACTACATTGTAAATTTTCAATTTTCTGAATAAAACTGCGCAGTTTCTGGTATTGAACCTTCGTCAGTGACCCTGTTTTTTTTTTTGAATAATGTAATATTTGTTATGTTTTTATTTGTTCGATTGCGTCTATATGAAATTTTCTGTGCAATCACTGACCGTGGTATAGATAAACTGATTTCTAATGCCACATGCACTCGCACTACACGTTAGACAGAGCTCTTTAGCGCACTGACCTATCGTCAAGTCGACTCTAATGTCCACTGTTTTCCCATATGTTGTAAGTGATGCCACATCTATGATATATTCTTTGTATATTCGATAGATGGCTCTTACGTAGTTATTCTTTAATTTGTCTTTATTTGATATTCTTCTTTTTTTACCGTTATATGTAATTTATATCTCTTAAATTTAACACAATAAGATATCAGTTATCACACTCTTAAAAACAGTTATAAGTTTTAATTTTTTTTTGTAATGTAAAAAAATATCAAAAATCATTTGTAATTATAGATATATATAACGCAGTGTATATGGCCCAATGGGCCCGGTAAGTTTTTTTTTTAATATTTCCACTAAAGAACGCTTTAAGGGAAACAAAATTACAATAATTGCTATATGTTCCATATATTTGCAAAGTTTTGTTACAAAAAGTCATGCAGATCCATGAGCTTTCCTTAATGAGTTAAATAAAGAAAACGATTTTAGTACCCAATGGCTTAAAAAAGTCCTGCACGAACTTCTCAACAGATCATGTATTCATGAAGTAAATATCGGTTATGACCTATCTGAAGTTTCAGTACGCAAAGCGTGGATTTATAAGTTATTACTGGTCTTATATTTTTTGAAAACTACAATCTGGCAACCCTGTACGTATGCATAATATTTTATAAGAAAGAGAAGTTCTTGTGTAGTAGCTTTTCAGTGTAAAAATTTGAAAAGGTCGGTGTCTTTAAAAAATGTTTCACTTTATTTCTTTCAGGGCACAATACAACAACTAACTGGCCTGACACTGGGTATAAAATGGGTATTTATTTGTACAGGGTGGGCCAATTTCGACTGACTAATTTTAAATGCTTATTAATTTGAATTTTATCATGTTTCCGGAAGATCAATTGTTACAACACAAAAAAAAAATACTGTGACCATTTTAATACTGCTGATTTTGAGTGGCCACCAGATTTGTCATCCCCTGATTTTTTATTGTTTTGTGGGATCTGTTGAAGGGACTGGTTGACGTCAACACAATACTAAACATTCAGCAACTTAAGTGGAATATTCGCACAGAAATTTCAGAATTGAAACCAGAAACGTTGCGCAACGTTATACAAAACGTCTAGAAAGAGCCATTAAATGCCAATAAAAAAAGGACGCCATTTAATGGATGCCAGTTTCCATACTTAGCTAAACAAAAAAAAAAATTTATACACACGGAGAAAAATTTAGCTAGTTGGCAACTAAAATTGGGTTACTACGACTCAAATTCAGTTATTACGAATTTAAGAAGGTTAAAACAACTTAACATTAGTTTTGACAACAAAGTTTGGTCAATTCAACTAAATTTTAGTTGCAACACCCAAAACATTCAGAAATCTAATGTAAATATCATTGTACTAACTGAATTTATAAACACAATTTTCAATTCGGTTGGCACTCTATTTCTCTGTGTGTAAGTTACATTTTCATTAAAAAAAAATATATATATAAAAAAAAAACTGTAAAAATAAAAAAGTTATAAGCATTTCAAATCAGTCAGCCAAAGTTGACCCACCCTGTAGTATTTGTTGTTGTTGGGGTGTAAATTATGTTAGTGTATTATGTTGATGGTGATGATGATATCAGGTGTTAATGTGTGTGTTTTGTATTTTTTATTGTTGCATTTAGTTTTAGTTTAAAATTAAAAAAAAAGTTTTTACAAAAAAAAATTGAAAAATGTGCAGCAAACAAAATCATTATACTTAAATGTTGCTTGCATTCTTTTAAACGTGAAATTGTATGTTTCTTTGGAAGTCTTCTTCTGACAATGATGATGGCTTTGTTGTCTTATTATTGAGTTATGAAATAACAATTATGCTCATTAGTTTATGTTATAGACTATGAAAAAAAGAAGCAACTTGTGTTGGTAATGCCTTATTTCGGACTGGTTGATTGTTTGGTTGGTTAGTTGGACAGGCCTTAAAGGTAACTAGTAGTAAGTAAGTAAGTATGGTTGGTGTTGGTAGTTGTGATCTCTTTAGTTGCGGCTTGTTGAATAATTTAATACAATATAATTTAGCGTAACAATATTTTTTGTTTCATTTGCTTCTCCCCAAAAGAAAAAAAAACCTTTTGTTTTTTAAAATCCCTCCATTTTTAGTTTCAACTCAATTAGGGTTTTTGTTTTCCTGAACTTTTTCATTTCCCAGGAGGGCGGGAATTTTTTTTCGAATTTTCCTGTATCGCGGGATTTCCCGCTCATAATTAGTGTTTAAATAATTTGACTTTTATTAAAAACCGGAATTTATTTGCCTTAACACTCCATATGTCTACTTAAGAACTGTCAATTACTTTATTTAAAAAGCTGAAATTATGAATCCTTAAAAATTAGTTTTGGAACTCTTTTAAGTTACAACAATATCCGACGAAAATGGTTTATATATATCCACATATATAGCTTGATATAATTATATATGTATGTGGCCATCAAAGAAAAAGTTTCATTATATCTATGAAGTGTTTAATCAGTTTTCGTCTTATGTAACGTTTACAGTATTTATGAAACATTTCATTAAAAGCAAAATCCATTTCATCATATTTATGAAATGTGTCAGTATATATATTAAGGATATTTTGTACATATTAAGGATATTTTCTACATATTTTTATGTAGAAAAAAATCATGAGATCATGATATGATCAATATAATTCATGTTATTTATGAAATGTTACATAAATATTGATGAAATTGTTACATTGGACGCAAATTTATGAAATTTATTTCCGTTTTTCTCTGGGTGTAACGAAATATATTCACATCTCATATTTATTTATAAGAACATTTTTAATACAGCTCTTTATATCATCATATATCGTTATATCTCATGTTATATATAAGTTGATCTTCTTAATCTCATCATATCGCTTATTTACTGCAAGACTGACATTACTCAAGAAACGCGATTTTGCAGAAAACAAGTTTGAAGTGTTCAATCCCTATCTGCTTCGCTCGACCTTGTTTGTATATGGTCACGTTTTTTTTAATATTGGTTTTCAGCGTATTGTTTGCACCCACTTTAAAGAAAAAATCAAATATATTATCCTCTATTTTGAAAAGTAGACATGATATTAATATGAAATTTTTACACAATATAAATCATGATGATAACTAATAGGTCTGCATCATTAACTCAAAAACCGCACTTTTTGGCTGATATCAGTCTTTTAGTAAATGAGCGATATATACTTGCTATAGCTAAATATGAGATCATATATATTTCTATGTATAAATAGTATATATAAACATTAGGGCGGGTCGATTTAAAAATCGCTCAACATTCAAGGAAAATCGTATTCTAGGGATCAAAATAAGAAACTTTGCCGAAGGAACCATACCTCTAAAACAAATTCTGATGTCCCGACTTTTGACCCGTAGGGTGAAATTTTGAAAAATCCCACTTTGACCCATTTAGAGTGCCCCAATCGAATCCAACCCAATCGAATATATTTATACTCTATTTCTTTCGGAGAAGAAATAGAGACACTAATCTTGGAAAGACTCCTCCTACTTTCTGAAATATCTCTATCCCGAAATTTGTACATTTTGCTAAAAAACACGGCTAAAAAGGCCCTCTTTTAACTTAAATTTTAACCCCTACAATGATGATTTATGCATTAATCTGCTAGCGCGTCTCCCGGAGAAGAAGTATCTCCCATAATCTTGGAGACATTCCTCCTACTTTCTGAAATATCAATGTGGGCTTTTTCAAAATTTGACCCTTCGGGTCAAAAGTCGGGACATCAGAATTCGTTTTAGAGGTATGGTTCCTTCGGTAAAGTTTCTTATTTTGATCCCTAGAATACGATTTTCCTTGAACGTTGAGCGATTTTTTTTGCCTCCATACAAATCGACCCGACCAAACAGAACGATTTAAAAAAAATTATATGCAGCTTTATGTAGTCATATAAATTTCTATGCAACGCTATATGTAATCTTATTAAATTTCATACGAAATAAGGCCCATATAATGTTATCTCTTTGTATGGGCTTAAACATAATCTGATACAATTGGATACATGTCCAGTACAATTTTATCTGAATTGTGGACCGATAGAATTGTATTAGATTTTATTACATTTGCATCTAATAGAAACTGATAGAAATATATATAATTATATAAAAACCAGATATTATTGTATCCGGATTTTGTCCTGCTAGAATAGTATATGATAGTATGTGAACTGATACATCTAAATATAATTAAATCCGAGTTTTAGTCTGATAAAATTGCACTAAATGCAACATTTTTGTATATGATTGAATGAAAACATACACAATTTAATACAAATATATGATTGTCAGAAAAGATACAAAAGGTAAATTAAATGTATTTAAAGCAAAAAAAAAAAATGTGAAAAAAGTAAATGTAAAAAACTTAGAGTTACACTTAAATACAAAAGTTCAAAGTTAATACACACAGAGAAATAAAGTGCCAACCGAATTTAAAAGTGTATGTTAATGGTAACAACTTATAAATTCAGTTAATACAACGATATTTACATTCGATTTCCCAATATTTTCGGTGTTGCAACTAAAACTCAGTTGACTTAACAGAATTTTGTTGCGAAAACTAATGTCAAGTTGTGCCAACCGTCTGAAATTCGTAATAACTGAATTTGAGTCGTAGTAGCCGAATTTAAGTTGGCAAATAGCTAAATTTTTCTCGGTGTGTAGAAACAAAAACCGGCCTAGTGTTTATTGTGATGTTTGTATCCCGTTATTGATGCGCTGACTCCCACTTGATATACCTCAAACTGTATACAATTATACCATTTTTAATTTAAATTACATTAGATGGCGTAAAAACCTGCAAAAGTTTAAAAATCGGAAAATTTTGGTTTCACTTGGAAATCACCATCAAATTTTTTTACCAAGCAGTGATATGGAAATTTCTTTTTTAGTGAATGTATCTCCCAAGTCTAGTGACTCCATTTTGTATTATTTTGGATCGAAAATTCAAAAACTATGAGCAAAAAACTAAAATGAATGAAAAACCTCTTGTACGTTTCAAGTTTTTTTTTATTTATTTTTCGACTTCTAAATGGCCATAAATTCGTTTGGTAAAGACTAGGGTTGTCATTTATTCGTTTTTTTATTTTGTTGGACTTTATCTATATATAAAATTAATTTTCTGTTTGTTTGTTCTCTATACAAATTTACAATTCTCAACGGATTTTCCTCAAATTTGGCATGCATAATCCTCGGAACTCAATTTAGATCGTAGTATAGTTTTCATCGACCACGCCCACTTCTACGCCCACTTTTGATGTAAAGTTAACATTTTTTTCACCTTTTTCAACTTTTTTCTTTTTTTTCGAATACAAACTTCTAAGAAAGTTTTAACGGATTTCTTTATAATTACTCACATATATTCTACGTTTCCCGAGGAAGGCCTCAGTAAAACTGTCATTACCATAGCCCACTGCAATACCGACTTTTGATTAAAAACGTCAAAATCAAAAACTTCCGCTTTTTTTTAACAAGACCATTAAAAAAACAAAAAAAAAAAATTCTCTAAAGATAAACTTAAAATCTAAAAATTAAAAACTAAAATCAATATGAGACATCTTTATTGATAAATCACATTGATTTATAGTCGTGAATTGCTACTGAAAGCATCATTTTGTATTCAACATCTTTACACACAGAGAAAAATGTAGCTATTTGCCAACTGAAATTCGGTTGCTACGACTCAAATTCGGTTATTAGGAATTTCAGTCGGTTGGCACAACTTAACATTAGTTTTCATACCAAAGTTCGGTTAATTCAACTGAATGTTAGTTGCAACACCCAAAATATTCAGAGATACAATATAAATGTCGTTGTACTAACTGAATTCATAAGTTGTTCCCATTAAAATACACTTTTGAATTCGGTTAGCACTTTATTTCTCTGTGTGTAAAGATAAAATAATTCTTAGTTTTTTAACCTTATTTCATAAATTTGAAATGGAATATTTAATTTCAAGTTTAACGTTAAAGTCCTAACGGATTCTGCAAAAAACAACAGAATTAAATTGTCTATTTCGTAGCTTTAAATTTTTTTTTCTGCATTCAAAAATCACAGTTGACCCGGGAAACACCGTGCACTTAAGCTAGTAAACGATAAAACAATTTTTGAACGAACGAATAATTTTTAAAAATTGATCGATTAATCAAACGAATAAAAATTATTTTAAAAACACATAAATAATTACAGTATTTACCCTATCATCTCAAAACTTTACGAATTTTGGCATCATCATAAGCCCTTTGGAATTGTTATCTAGTGATGAAAAAATGACAGTTTTAGAAATCGGTAAAAAGTTACATATATATCGGCAGTAGTTTCAGTATATCGAGCTATTAAGATATTATTTTAGTTACCGTAGAAATTATGTAAATGGAATTCACAGTTTAAGTGCTATCGTTGTGAAATAGCAATATTTCTGATAGTCCTTTATTAGCTTAAACTTCAAAAATCATGCTATATTTCGAAGATAGCACTTTATCTGTGAATTCGTTCACATTGTTTGCTTGAAAGTCAAATCATATATATTTACCCATTATTAAAGGGTCCATATCTTGGAGAAAGATTAATAAAAGTTTGAAAATTTACGTTTTTTTTCTCCAATGGAGCTTTGATTTTAATTTGTCCATTACCATTTTTTTATACAACTTTGCCCAAAATTGGTAAACAATTTTGGAAAAAGTTTTATTAGAAGGATTTTTTTAATTATTCGTTTTATTCGATTAATCGCGAAAATTTATTCGAACTATTCGTTATTCAGAAACCATGTTTTTTAAATTGTTCGTTAGAATTTTCTTTCTGTTCGTTCGATTAATCGAATAAATTTTACTCGAGTAAAGACATTTGAAACTTTGCATGCCATAGCTTTTAAGTATAGTCAACCTAACCCAGTCCACCGTTCCTCTCAATTCATAGAAATTTTGAGAAATTAGAGGCATTTAAAGACAGTTTAAAAAGGAGTCAAATATCTTTGAAGTAGCTCTCAAATAGGTTTTGAGTCTCAAATAATTTTTTTTTTTACAAAAATTTTAACAAAAACATTTTTTTTTTTAATTTGAATTATTTTTTATTTACAATAATTTAAAAAATCAAATAATAATCTTTAAATATCAAATGAAACATGAAAAAATTTTAATATTTTTTAAAAAATTTGTAAAGTAACGGAAATAAAAAAAATCCCGGAAATGCCGCTTAAATTTCCCGTGATTGCGGTACTAAAAAAAAGAGCGAGATTTCCGGTAATCGCGTCCTATGAATTCCTTGAACAAAAACCCTAGTTTCAACCCAGTTCAGTTTGTTACGTTTTTGTTTTTTTGTTACACATTTCCATTATTCAATGGTTTTGTATTTAAGTTTTCATAATTATAACAGTTTAGTTAGTGAATTGTTTTCGTAAAAGATGTTTGTTGTAAATATATTTTAGTTTTATTTTTTACAGTCCGATACTTCGCTACCGGTAGTTTTATATATCGGAATATATTTGGATGAAAAATTAAATTCTTTTTAAGGAATTATTTCATTTAATAAATTTGTTTAAGCTTTTTGTTTTTGTAATTCCAAGTTTCAGATTTCAGATTTCTACCTTAAAGCAAAGAGTTATGATAATAAAGAGATTGCAATACTCTCACTTACTGAGAAATAATATATAACTTGTGGCTGTAAATAGTAAAATTAATATTTTTTCGCGACTTTAAATTGACTTATTTTAATGATGCCGCTGATAGTTTTCGAAATTTGAGCAAAATTTTGTTTAATATAGCTTTGGTTTTCCGTAAAAACGGCATGTTTCCTATTTGCAGGCACAAGGTGCTTACGGAGAGTGAGAACATTGCATAGCTATTGCTTAAAGGAATGTCATAGGTCGTTTAAGGTGGAGCTTCCTTCTTTAAACCCCATTTATACCATGATTTTATGAAATCCTAAAGACATAGTCAGTGAATTAACCCACACCTTTATAATAAACATATTTTACATTTCAAACCGTTTGTCCAGAACGCTTAGGGTGGGACTTCCTTTTGTTGTACCTCCCCGTAAAAAAATTCTATGTCACAGTTTTAGCATATACTTACACAACAATCAAATTAAGTTCCTAGCTCCAACGGTTTATTATGTGTGTTTAAGCTGGAAACTTTTTAGACCGCGTTCTTGTTAGAGATTTTAAAAATTACACTCAGGGAACTTCTGCGTTAAAAATATGTAGTTGTTTGGGTTATTGTAATACAGTTTCTTTATTTTTAATGTAAATGTCACTCATTTGTATAGCAAATTAAATTTTTTACTAGCCTTGTAGTTCATTTAAAAAACAAACCACATCAAATGACTGTTTTATGATTTTACATTCATTTTTTACAGTTGTTTTTTGTTATTTAAAAAAATAAATTTTTGTTTATTTTTTACTAACATATGTGGTTCATTTTTACTAAAATTGGGGTTAATTTTTTGAACTTTAAAAAACAAATGACAATGTTAGTTGAATTTACTGAAATGTAAGTCGTCCGTTCTTTAAGTGAAATTTAATTTGTTTCTAACTGCATTTGCAGTGGTCTTTACCTACATAGTACTCTAAATGTACATCTACGCGGATGAGGAATTTGCAAACTAAATTTTGTATTCATAACTTCAGCGGCCTTGGCAGGTCGTTTAGACGGAGACATTTTTTCAAATTAACTCGCATATTACGTCGTTCTTTTTAAGAGTTCCAATATATAAATGAGTTGGGTCATATTAGAAAAAGCATTTTTATACATTTTTAGGATTCTAGGCAAATGAGTTTATGCAGTTCGTTAATTTTAACATGTTTGCTCCTTCTCCATGGAATTTACAACAATCTTATCAAAACCAATGTCTACGCTCAAAAAATCGAGGAACTTTAAAAATTGCTATTTTTCTGCGAGGATCCTCCTAGACAAAAGGTTGCTGACTTTACGTACTTTTTTATGAGTATACGCTGAATAAGGAACACAGACTCCAAATTTAAAGTTCCTCGATTTGGCAGTTTGGCCAAACCGTCAAAGGGGCAGACTTTTCCCTTTTTAGCCCTAGCCGTTGGAATTTTCTAAACTCCCTTTCAGCAGATAGCTACACTCAAAAAACGACTTGTTAATAAGTATACTATTTTTCAGCTAAATTTTTTGCTAAAATTATGTTTTGAACTAATGTGTTACTAAATTTTTACTAAGGTTTTATTAATTTATTTTGCTAAAAATTTGTTTTCGCTGATAAGCACATTAATAGTGTGGACTACAACCAGATTGAAAGTCAAGATGTAGTAGAGGCAAGGAAAATTATACTAAAAAGTACAACTCTTGTAAGACATATAAAAAAATCAACTATGGAAGATTTTTCTATCTATTTTATATATATAAGGAAATAACTCTAGTGAAAGTAATTATCTATTAATTAAATAAGAGACAAAATAAAATATTTTAATTTAGTAAAGTTTAAATGTGTATTTGTAAACTAAGCCCCGTATTCATAAAAATATTAAACAGCTTTTTAAATACATTTTAGTTAAAACACATATTTTAGTCATAAAACTGTATTCATAAACGAATATTAACTTTTACACAAGGTTTTGAATAGGTATTTTAAACAAATATTCGTTTATGAATATAGTTTTAAGGCTTAAAATGTGTTTTTACTAAAATGTATTTGAAATCTGAATTAAGATGTTTATGAATACGGGCGTAAATGTTTATACCGATTTTCAGGAGTGTAAAAAAGTAGCATTTCTTCCAAAAAAAATTTTTAATTGTGCAGAACTCAGAAACCCCAATTAAAATTAAAATTTTTTTAATGATTGATGAGGGCTGAGGAACAAGTTCCTGATAATGTCAGTTTTTTTGGAATTGGTATGCTTCTATCAATTAGGGCACTAAAGATGACAAGAGAACTCCATTACTCACTTATTGTTCAGTTTACATTTGAAAGCGAAATAATAGCAATTTTTTTGCTAGCACCCTCCTGACTGAAATTTTGCTGACTCAGCGACATTTTTTGCTGACTTTACTAATTTTTTTTTGAGTGTACTCGTGATTACGATCTCACATGAAAAACATATCACCAAAATTGGAAAATATCAGGTCGTATTCGAAGGACATTTATTAAACTTTAGGTTGCTGGTCAAAAAAGCTTAAGCAGTCCGTAGAGGTGGAATTTTCCCCTTTTTGCCTTTCCTCGAATGAATTTCGAAACATCCCTTATATACTGATTTATACTCGTGTTTAGACAACCCATACAAAATATAAAGTTCCGAGCCTCAGTGGTTTGTCTAGGCCATCCTAGGGTTTTCCATTTTAACACACATTTTAACCACGTTCCTGGCTAGAAATAATAAAATATCATATCACTTACTCCAGGCACATTTAAAAAAACATATCGCTCATTTAGTGCAAGACTGACATAACTCAAAAAATACGATTTTGCAGAAAACGAGTTTAAAGTTTTCAATCCATATCTGCCTCGCTCGTCCCTGCCTCTATTCATATGGTCTCGTTTTTGTAAATAGGGGTTTTAATGTATTTTTCTCTTAGTGAGAGTTGTGTGCGAATTCGCCAATTATGGAGAGGCACGTGAGTAGCACAGCTTCTTTATGAAGTATATACTCTTTGCACCCACTACAAAGAAAAAATAAAATATACATCTATACAAAATATTAATATGAAATTTGTATACAATATAAAGCATGATATAACCAATAAATCTGCATCATTAACTCAAAAATCGCAGTTTTTTACTTATGACAGTCTTGAAGTAAATGAACGATATTTATATTATAAATTAACACATATACAAAATTTTATCCTTCTAGCCAAAGGTGTTTGGGCAGGTCGCCAGCGGGAGACCTTCCCTTATTGCCCCTCCCCGTAGGAATTTCCAAAAATCCTATCTTAGCGGACGTCTTTAAAGGGGGGAGTACCTTCTTGTCTAATTTCAAGTTCCTAGGTCCTAGGTCGGCATAGACTGGGCGATGTTGAGTCAGCCAGTCAGTAACGTTGAGTCAGCCAGTCAGTAACGTTATTCTTTTATATATATATAGGTAGATTTATGCTGATCCAAATTTATGAATTGTAGTCAGTTTAATTCAAAGCCAGCCCCATTAGTTGGCATATTTTTTTTTCAAAATTTTTTATTTAGTTTACTGTTGTTTTTGTTTAAAGGTGAGTTAAGCATTCATTAGGTAATGAATGCTTTTAACAAATGGGTGGTTTTATTTTTTTTGTTTTTTAGCAGCTTTACCTACAATAAATAATTGAATCATTATAAATTTGTTTTACTGAATAAAATGGTGTATTTTTCTAAGATGTTTAATTGTTATTTAATTTTAGATAATAGAAAGAAAAGTAAACAGAAGTTTAATACTTTGTATTCGGATACCTCCCTTGTAAGAAACCTGAAAAGTTTTAAAATCTTTCTTAAATGACGCCTCAAATTTCAAGAAAGGTTTTTCTGCATTGAACAAATTTGGAATGTTTTGATATATAGGAGAGGATTTTTCGATAATAAAATAATTATAAATTTAAATGCTTTAGAAAGCAAGCTTTATTTTAAAATCGTCTCTTTTTAGCAAAATTCTTCTAATCCATCTAGGGTTGCCATATGGGCTGGATTCGGCTGGATTGCAGAGCCTTTTTTATGCTTGTCCAGTGTCCAATCAAAATAAAATTTGTCTAGCTAAATATAAATTTTTGAAAAAATCAAACAGTCGTTTTAAGATAAGAGACTGAATTGAAAAACTTTAATTTTTTTTTTAATTTTTCAGTGTATTATTTTAACTATCACATATTTCAAAGACCGAGTTGAATATTTTTAAGTTTTATTGTTTTTTAATATTTCCTAAGTTCCTCAGTTAGGAATTCTAACAATGGGCAAAATTATTTTTTAAATAAAAATTCTTGATACACAACAAACCTTGAGAAGGATTTTTGTCGTTACACTCTAAAAAAATGTTAGTAATTTCACTATTATAAAATGGGTAAATTTATGTGTAATATAACTCTTAATGAGTAAAGTCAAACACAAAATGCGTTAAGATATTTTATACACTGAAAATGAAAATTATTCAAGTTCGAGGCCATGCTCTATATTTCGTTATTAAGATATTGTCCTAATAAATAATTTATAGAGTTTTTTGTTTTGAAATTTATTATTTGACCCTTTCAGGAATGTGTTGATAGATCTATTTCGGGAATTTTCTCGGTTCCCATCATCAGAACACGTTTTGAAAGCGGTAACAATCCCATGCCAAACATCAAACATTCATATAAACTAGTTTTCACACTAAATGATAAGTAATATATGGGCTCGAAGTTAAAGATTATCACCATTGATCAAAGATAAATTGAAAACTTGTTTGTTACGTACAAGGTCCACCTCTGGTGGATATTCAATACACGTTTTCTGATTTTCTCTCCTTTTTTAGGACAATATCCTAATAAAGAAATATAGAGTATGGCCTCGAACTTGAATAATTTTCATTTTCATTGCACAATTAAAGGTCGAAAACACATAATTTTTATTTTTAATAAAAATTATATCAAACATATTTTATACACACTTTTATACACATGCAATGTAATAATGGCCATAATGTGTTTATAATTAAGCATTTTGTGTCTGAAATTCGTCTTTGTTTGATTAATTCAAATTTTGTGCACAAATTTTGTATATACATTATCTTTAACATTGTCATTTACAAATTAGAAAGAAAAAAAAAAATAATATAAAAAATAGATTGAATAAAAAAAAAGTACACATAAATTGATTTTATCATCGAACTGAATAAATTTTTTTCAAATAAATCAAGTTTAACTGGATATCGAGATGTAACTTTGACTTGAGCAATTTGTATTAGTGACAATATTCTTTTTATCTGTCACTTAGGTTAATGGAAGCAGTGCACAGTGGTTTCCCCCATAGGCCAAAAAACAAAAAAGTTATTGTTTTTTTTTTTTTAAATCGCTGAAGAATACTTTTTTGACCTTTTTAAAACACACGTTTTTCAAAAACTTCTTTTTCACGTAGACTTTTAGTGATATGGCCCTCATCCACCCACAACTTCTTATACATCAAATTGTAGGTTTTTTATCCCTCTTTAAATTAAAACATATTGTGACCGCGGGTTTTTGCATATTTTTGCATATGGGTGTGATTTACAAAATCATCCGACGAAAAATAGTGAATCGCATTTTGTTTTGTACTATTTCTTTTTAAGAATATGAGTAAAGAGAAATAATTTTTTTTTAATTGTTGTTATTTTAAACTTTATCTTGCAATTTTATGGTATTTGATTTACAGTTATGAACAAAGAGAAACATTTTTGCAATTTTAAGGTATTTGACTTTCAGTTTAAGTGAAGCTTACTCATTGCATTTGAAAAGTGTCAAAACAAAGGTCAAATTTTAATTCTTGTAATTAATTGTTTTCGCGATAGTGTTAAAAGTTTCAAAAATATCAATATAGAAATTAAGATAGAAGGTTTATTCTGTCAGTGCCAATTTTCTAGAATGTATGTGCTTGATATTTGAAGTTCTACAGCTGGTAATTATCATTCGAAAGCAAACAAAATATTTCAAATTATGGAGGAAAAATTTAATGCAGAAAAAACTAAATTCGACCTTAGCAATTTAACAAAAATTTTTAAAAAGCCTTTGTAAGCGGATTGGTAAGCTTTGAACGAAAAATCATCGAAGCAAATTAATTATTTTGAATTAACATTGCATTATTTAACTTTTTAATTTAGTTTTTTTCAGTGTATATTTCGAATGAATTAAAATGAAATAAAAATTTACAAAAAACTTGTTTAAAACAACCAAATTTTCATAATAAAATACTTTATTTCAAAAATTTTTAAAACAGATCTATAAGCCAATTAACCCTTAAAAGATCAAATGGCTACGGTTGTTAATATTTTTTCCTAAAAATTTGCCAACTTTAAGTTCTTCGGGCATGAAATGAGCTGAAATGAGCTGATTTTGAAGACCCTTGCTTTTTTAGTTTGATTTTTGACCGCTTTTCCATATAAGGGAAACCACTGTGCAGTGGTAATAACGGCGACAGAATTTTGGACTTCCTGTCTATGATACAAATACATCATGAAGTTCCTATATTGGCTATGATATATCAACAAACATTAAGTTCTGTCTAATAGTAAACAATATGCCGATGGGTAGGAATATATGCAATTGGCTGCCTCTTTAAAAAATCAGCTTTACGAGCATGAAGCCTTTATTTGGAAAAACTTCCTTAGAATTAGAAGCTTTTTGTATGAAAACATACATTTGAATTTATTGCGTTTTCCAAGTAAAAAAGTCCTCAGTATCTTAGGATTTTATAAAGGGAGAAGTGATAAGAATCGAAGGCTTGCCTAGAGTCGTTGTTATTTGCTAAATACCCCAGAAACTAACGCTATTTCTTTAGGAAAAATTTCTTAAAATCTTAATTTGTTTTCTTTATGAAAATGTATAAAGATTCCTAAATCCATTTTTTTATAAAAAATATTATAAACAAAACGCATATAAGTTTATTTTTTTTTTTCAAATAAAAAAAAACCTTATTTTTAACATATTGGTGATATATTTACGCATTTTTGTGAATTTTATGTTTTTTAAAAATGCATTTTCAGACATTTTGTGGGCATATTTACACATTAAACATGTTTTTTTACGCACGAATTTGGTAAATCTACATATAAATTTTAAAATTTCATTTAAACTTTCACGCATTTGAAATGTAATATTACACATTTTGTGTGCACTTTCTTACACGTAATGTGTATATTTTTTTTCATTTACGCACAAAGAGTAAATTTACCCAACTTATAGTAGGAGTACAGTTTCCTACTATAAGTTGGGTAAATTTCAATAGAAATTAATTAGAGTTTTATTTATATTTTGAAATTGTCCAGATTTATTTTTTTTTTTTTGAAAATAAAGCTTTTTTAATCCGAATGTCCAGCTGTTTGGTAACCCTAGATTCATCCCACATTCATAATCAAAGAAAATATTTCTGATGTTGCCACTTTCGGGTTGATGTTCGTAGCGCCGAGTCATTCAAAAATAAGTGAATGTGCATTTGTTTTGTGACAATTAATATTTCCATCAAAATCGATTGATTGTCCACGGTATTTCATTTGAGTATAAAATGATTAAAGAAAAAAAATCTCTAAAAATAGCCAAACAGAACACAAAATCACCTTTTATCCTTTAATTCTCATAACAGGGTTAATGAGTTGTAAAATAAAACTGAAAATCATAAATGAACATAAAATATCATTGAAGAAATAACAAACAAAAATCATGTTTAACATAAATAAAACATGATGATAAACACTGGAACCCAAAAGATAAAACAAGATTCAAAATCGCATTCACCCAATAACTCATTGACCAGCCAAGCGTCAGCGAAAATATTGGTGAAACTTAAATAAGTGGAAATTTATTACACACAGAGAAAAATTTAGCTATTTGCTAACTTAAATTCGGTTACTACAACTCAAATTCTTTTATTACAAATTTCGGTCGGTTGTTACAACAGAACATTAGTTTTCACAAACAAAGTTCGTTTAGTTCAACTGAATTTTAGTTGCAACGCCTAAAAAATATTCAGAAATCTTATGTAAAAAAAGGTTGAAACAACCAAAATCGAACAACTTTGTTTTCTAAATACAAAAAGTATCCAAAATAGCTTCTGAAGTTTTTTTTTTATATTTTATTAAAACGGGTGTTTTTTATACAGGTATAGAACTTTAAGCTGGCAACACATTTTTAACTGGCGGCCATTTTGTCAGCTGTCAAGTGATTTATGTTTAGTTTGGTTTGGCATTTCAACATGAAAAGACTGACGCCTGAACAACGCTTCCAAATTGTGTAAATTTATTTTGAAAATCATGTTTCTGTTCGAAATACGTACCGCGAACTATGTTCATTCCACGTCATACAGTGCGTACAGAAGAAGTCATTGCTGCTGTGGAGCGTAGCGTAGAAGAAGACCCCAATCAGTTTATCCGCCATTCATAGGAATTGGATATGTGTCCATCCACTTTATAGAAGATTTTGCGGAAAGATCTTTGTTTGCGTGATTACAAAATCCAACTCGTGCAACAATTGAAGCCACACGATCACCTAGCAAGGCGTAGATTCGGTGAATGGGCCCAAAACAAGATTGTCGTTTATCCCGATTTTCATAAGCGAATTTTGGTTAGCGATGAAACTCACTTTTGGTTAAATGGATACGTCAATAAACAAAACTGCCGTATTATCTCTATATGATAAATTTGTTCATGAACCTGTGGCTGTAAGAATCAAACCTGCGCTTCTGCTTACAATAGAAACGTAACAATACCAAGTCATGACCGTTTAGCGATCACACCCAAGTATGGTCTCGAATGTAATGCTGCTAAATTGCAGTTTTCTTTCTTATTAGCTTTTCTGTTATTTTATATAATACTCAGAAGTGACCAATACTATCAAACACAAATATTCTATTTTTAGATTTTTGTTTATTTTTCTAATCTCCTCCGTCTCTATTTTAATTCATTGAAAGTTTTATTAACCCAATGAAGAAGTTTCACTAAAAACTATATTCATGAAAAGTATGAAACTTTTCATTAGTTTTTCCTTCACTTTGTAAAGATAGTGAAAATTTTCATTATATTTCGTCTTTTAAAATGTTCTCTGTGTTGAGCGTTCACTCGGTGTGTTGAAAGTACAACAAAAAAAAATGAACGTTTGTTCAAACCGATCCAAGCTACACGTCGTTCCTTGTAAAATGTTTGGCCGAAACAATATTAATTTGGTATCAACTTACGAAATTACACAAACAAAAACCAACAACAATTAGTTAACGATGATCGTTAATTAATACGCTTGTTTTTTGTTTTGTTTTTGTATTATTCGCCAAACTAACATCAGCAAATCAGTGTTGACAGCAACGCTTGAATGAATTGTAGATAACAAAAAATCCAAAAACAAAGCCACGAAGCAGGCAAAAGAAGCAAGGCAGGCCGACAAGACATTCAGGCTGGCTGGCAGCCAGTCAGTCAGCCAGCCAGTCAGTCATTCAGACCGAAATGGCAAACAAGCATCTGCATCCAAGATTATATTGTTTGCTGTGTTCATTGTTTTAAGATCTATAAGAGAGTTGTTGTAGAAAATGATAAACGATGTTGAGTTAAAATTTAAATGAAGATGTATAGCAAGCAATGATGATGAAGCAGCAGCCAAAGTTCCAAAGATAGACGCTGATGACGGTAATGCCAATGATAAGTAGGGTGATACTTATTTTTGAAATTTAGAGGATCGATCACTAAAACTTTCCCTGCAAATCGTTTAAGGTAAATTTCAAAGTTGAAACTTAAGGTCCTCTGACTGACACAGAAGACCTTCCCATTAATGATGAATAGAGGGCAGTAACCCTTCCTATGCAGGAGAAGAGACCACGCTGGGCAGTCGATAGTTTTAACCCATACAAATCACCGTATCCTAGATGTATCATACTTTCTGATCTTCAGAAGATCGTATATGTGCCGCCTGCTTGAGATTGTCCTACATCCCTTGGGGGTGGTCCGTGAGCAACGTTGTCTTTATTCTCAATTGGGGGAATGCATCCCATACGAAACCAAAATACTATAGTTCAATACATATCTTTTATTTTCTATTGAAGACTTTAGAGAAAATTATCGATGTACACCTTAGGATGCCATTAGGGCTGCTATACGAAACTTGGGGGCAGATAATGCCATTACCGAGTTAATTTCGGTCTTGCCTAGTGGTAGAGTGATGAGGTATCTAGGGTATCAGTAAGAGGCACCCTACAAGAAGGTGTGCTTTCACTACTACTCTGGAATCTGACTGTAAATCGATTACTCGTTCAATAGGACAATCTGGACTCTAAGGCAGTTGTGAATATCACATTATTCTGTCTTAGCTCATGGAGTCCTTAGTGGTCTGGTGGTGAATCCGGGTAGGGCTGATCTATTCGTTTTACGTGGAAATGGATGGATGAATTCAGACTGCCTATCCGATAGTGTCTAGTATTTGGAAATTTTCCTTAAAGGTAGGTTGCTATGGAATCTGAACACTCAGGCTAAATTGTCGAGTGCTACCGTCCCCATCTACTGCTGCAAAAGGGCAATATGTGTGAACTGGGGTATTAACCAGCCGACTGTCAATTGTATTTGAATGAAATTCGTGAAGACTTTTTTTGAAACTTTTTACTCCAAAAAAATTTTTTTTTATTCTTTTTTGTTTAAGCGAGTTTAAGATCATTTACTTATTAATTTTTTATATGTCAAGAATATACTGTCTTTATTCGGTATTCTGCGTAATAGGCTTGCTTCTTCTATTTGTCAAGCATGTAATGGTACATGGTACAATAATCATAATAGCAAATAAATGCATTATATGTCCAAATTTATTGGTTAATGGAAGTTTGAGTAAAAATGTGTATTTTTACCGAAAAAAAAAATCAAGCAAATTAATTTTACATTGAAATTCTTTGCAGAATAATGTTGGCGGTTTACGATAGCTCATAGTCACAAAAAAGTATGATTGATGAAGGTAATTACTACACAGAGAAAATATATGAAACTTCGATTAAAACGAATTTCAGTTGCCTTATGCAAAAATCCACTAATTTCATGCAGGGAATTTTCTCAGTGTATTATCCGACCTAAAAGTTTGGTGAAAAGAATACATTTTATAGTCTTTTTTTGGCATTTTAATACATAGTAGTTAGACAAGTTTCGATATTGCACTAACAAGGAGAGTCTCCCGATGAATTCTCTCCAATTTTAATGAAATTTGGGATGGAGAAAAAAAAATAAGGGAAACGTGTTTTTTTCAGCTAGTAAAAAATTACCCCATTTTTTGATTTTCCGCTTAATTCGAACTGTGTTAGAGACATTTTAGGCAAATGGGTAACCAAATGAAAGAGCTTTTGGACACGCATTAACTGGTATCCGAAACATGTCTGATAATTTTCTAGTATTTTTGTTATCCAAAAAAATGTGGTTTAAGCGATATAAAAATTGGAAAATTCTCCCCCTAAAATTATATTTTTCAATACCCCCCATCCTCCCAAACCCTTTTCCAGGATCCGCGCCTGGTATACAATAATAGTAAGCACTTACATTAGCTCATTTGTTCTATCTTGCTTCTAAAAACACGAAAAATTAATAAGATTAACAAAAGTTTTCATATATTTTACCTATGGATTATTAGGAGTGTATGCTTCTGTAATTTTTACTAGTAGGTTATGAGTTCGAATCTGGGATATAGAAAAGTTCGTTAATCTTATCAACTAATGTGTGGCATGAAAAAGCTTATTTGCAATGTAAAGATTTTGACTTCAAGTCTCGGATGTATCAATAAAGAATAGTTCTTAAATTAAAGAACTAATATGAGCCTCAAAAAAGCTTATTCTTCACAGTCTTGATCTCCGCCTTACTTCTGAACTCGGCGCTCCCACAAACAACCCCAAACAAAAAATTGTCACACTTATAATACTTCTGCTGCCGTTTTTTATGTTCGCCTCTTGTTTGTTTGTATTACGTTGATCATCATCTACTACTAAATACATTGCTATTAATTAATAAAGCATAACGTTCATATACAACAAGTCACTGTCTTTTAATCAGTGTTGCCAAGTTAGGGGTAACAATTCGTTAGGAGGAAATTTGGGTGAAAAAAAAATTTTTTTTTTCTGTAGAAAGAAAACTTTCAGTTCGTTTATTATTTTTCTAATTTTTTTTTTTAAATTTTAACTTTTTTTAGATTTGAAGTAAAATTTAAGTCGCTTTACTGTGTTGCTAAATGAAATTTCAGATTTGAACAATGCAAACGGTAAAACTCTCATAAATTGTGTGTATTGAAACATATTTATTGTAAATATTTAAAATAAAAAACCAAAAAAATAAGTAGATTTAAGGAAAAATTATTTTTTAGGCGATTTTTTGGTAGTAGAGAAAACCTAAGGATTTTTTTTTTGGACAATTTAGGGGGGTTTGTAAAAAAATACATGGCAGCACTGCTTGGAATCGAATATTTTGTCCCCTCCTTCCAGCTTGTGTGCATATCCCCCCTTTTCGAGTACAGAGTGAAAAAACTTCCTCTTATAGTCGGATATTAAGCTTTCGTTTAGCGTGGTTTATGACTGACTAACTGTGCTGCGCGATAAATCTATATATATAAAAGAATAACGTGATTGAGTATCAGTCACGCACTGAATGACTGACTCAGCATCGCCCAGCCTATATCTCTAGAGTTAGGAACTCGAAATTCGGCATGGAGGTCAATTCTTCAGTGTAGACGGATTTTTGCAAATTCTGTCGGGGAGGGGCAAAAAGTGTAAAACCTCCCCCTTGACGGCCTGACCAAAGACTTTGGGATGGAAAGCTGAAATTTACAATATGCGTTCTTTCGAATATGATCCAATTCTTTGGTATAGTACTTTTTGGACTTTTGTCCAGAAATGTGGTAAAATAGGGCCTAATAGGTTGAAAAAATCTTGCCCTTGGCGGCCTGGCAAAACCGCTGAATCTACTCCTTATCAGGCAAAATCGTTGAATCTGCGCCTTACCTGGCAAAACCGCTGATCCTGATCCTTATCAGGAGTAGACATCTGTATAGAGCGGATATCTGTATTGACGGGATTTTCGGAAATGCCCAAGGGAGGACCAAAAAGAGGAAAGTCTCTTATTTTGGCTTAATCAGGAGTAGACATCTGCGCAGAGCGGATTTTTGGAAATTCGAGTAGACATCTATATTGAGCATATTAAGAGTTCCCTTTATCTTTTGGGTTTTTATAAAATCTTCGTATAAATGGAGTTAAAAAAAAAAAAAATCCACCTCCATTGACCTATGGAATTTCATTAAGGTAGAATTCTGAAACTTGAAATCACAAAAACATCCACTAATTTATTGAAAATAATTCCATCCTAATATTTTCCGATATAAAAAATACTACCGGTAACGAAGTATCGTGTTTTGAAGCTCGTGTGTAAATAAACATAACTAACAAATGTCTTGCTACTCTACTATTTTATTAAATCAATCGGGTCAAGTGGTAAATATTTTGACCCGCGTCTGATTAGTAGAGTCTGTCAGCATAACAACTAAAATGAAACGAAAAAAATATGATATCAGTGTAAATGTTGAACAAGTTTTATTTATGATTGTGGGATATTCCATGATTAGATTGAGAATGACAAATTTTTTAAAACGAAAAATAGAAAAGAATATTTTCGAGAGCCAGAGCAATAATATGCAGAACAATTTCTTTTAATTAACATCCGAAAAGGACCCATGTTTTAGCGCATACACTCATAAGAACCCATGCGTACAAATACACAATTAATATCAAAACAACGAAAACTTTCGTTAAATGAAAAAAGTTTCTTTTATTTAACGAAAGTTTTTGTTTAACAAAAACATAACATTTTCATCAGTGTATGGACCAATAATTATCATCAATACTCTCGATGAAATATAATATTTATTAAATTTTTTTTCAGTAAACTGTGAATTCTATTAATTTGTTAAATTTGATGTTATTATTTAAAATATATAGAGAGGGCGGTCCCAAATTAGACGGCCTGACATATAGATGGCAGCAGCAATTACTTTGATTAAAAGTGGCAACCTTATAGACAATAAGTTTTAAGTTTCAAGGCAGCACGTTGCTTAGTATTTTTTGGAGCCATCAAATATAAACGATCTCAGTGAATTTGTAAACATAGAGAAAAATTGGTCACCGTTATGTAATTCAATACTTTTATTTGAAAGGTCTCAGTCCAGCCAATATTAAAGCCGACTATAAAATATTAGATGACTTAGTTTAAGCGAGGCCGTATTCAGGTGTCCAAGCCCGAAACGGATATGGTAATCCACAAAATGGTATTGGATGATCGTAGTCTGCGCTGGCTGAAATGATAGGCAATTCAAAAAGTGCTGTACATCGCATATTAACCGAAAATTTGGAGATGAGAAAGCTGTGCAGCAAGATGGGTGTCACGGTTGCGCACAATAGAACAAAAAGCATCCTGAAGATGTTTCACGAGAGTCTTTGTCGATGTTCCACCGCAATAAGGCCGAGGTTTTGCGCCGATTCGAAATCATGGAAGAGACGTGGTTAGAACACTTCATATCTGAGACAAAGGAACAGTCAAACCATTGGACTAGAATGGGAGAATCGTGTCCAAAGAAGACAAAGATAAAAATTAAAAACAATGAACGCGAATATTATGCTAACTTATTGCAGCGTTTAAGTGATAAAAGTAATGAAAAAAGTCCACATTTGGCGAAAAAGCAAGTGTTGTTTCATCAAAACAATGAACCAGTTCACACATCCACTATTGCGATGGCCAAAATCAATGAATTAAATTTCGAATTGCATTATCACGCACCTTTTTCGCCAGATTTAGCTCCCTCGGATTATTTTCTATTTCCAAACTTGAAAAAATGGCTCCGTGGTAAAAGATTTGCAATGAAGAGGTGGAGTCTGCTGTTGATGGATATTTTAAGGAGCTAGACAGTTCTTACTATAAATAGGGTATCGAAGCCATTGAAAATCGCTGGGAAAACTGGGTCGAGCTAAAAGGAGATTATGTTGAAAAATAAAGAAATTTTTTACTAAATTTGATGTGTTAACTTTGTGAGGACGGATAATTTTGGGGCCGCCCTCTAACTATGCCACAATCAGAAAAAATGTCGTTAATTTCGAATGACTAATATTGGTTTTAAGCCTTTTTTTAATAATCATAAGTTACTTCAATATTTCTTAAACTATAGCCGATAAAGCAAACAGAACTTTAAGTTGGAATCACCAATAGATGGAACCAAAATAATCTTTGAGGTAATTTATTTTATAAACTATACCTGATAGAGCCAAAATGCATTTTATTTGGAATCACCATCCACCAATCATTCAAATGCATGCCATGATAAAGCTATCTGCTGATCTTCGGATATTTCGGTATTTTAAAGCGTTATTAACAAATTTTGCCAAAACATATTTGTTTGGCTAGTAACGATTTTGATTGTAAAGTTTTAGGAACTTCTGGGCAAATCCGACAAAGTTCGACTGCCGAACAATTAACTTTACAGCTAAACAAACATGTTTTAGAAACCAAATGTTGTCCAAAATGCCAGCAAATACCAATAAAAGCCGGCCAAATATTGGTTGCTGTTGCCAAGAACAAGTCGCCAAACGTGTCCTGCGATCGATCCCTTACAAATAAATTAAAAAACTAAGAATTTTAAAAATCTATTAGGAGTTATTAGGGCTCGTTTACAGAACCTTATGCTATCAATGCAAACGCTCAACCTTCTGAGTACAAAAAAATTAAAGAAAAACTGGAGAAAAACACACTACAATAACACAATTCAATCGGCCGACTTGTCACAGTATAGGTCATTTGAGGCCAATTTTCTCATTTGTATGTTGTTTTGGATTTTAACTTAAATATGACAAGTTTTACAAAAAAATAGCAAAAACGGATTTTAAAATTAAATTAGTCGACCAGTCCTTTGAATTTTTAGTAAACACATTTTTTGCAATTTTATGTAAACACATTTTACACTGCCTTTACTGTAAAGAAACACCGAATTACATGTCGCACTTGCTCAACAAAAGTGTCATAACTCAAAATCCGTTTGTTGCAATTATATGACATACAGTGGTCATCTCTATCCAGTTGATAGTATTCCCTGTAAAAATCTTTGATCGGTGGTTGTTTTTTTTACTAAAGAGTACAGAGACCGATCGAAGATTTTTACAATGGGTAGGGATGGCCACTGTATGTCGGTTTCTTGCAAAAAATGGATCTTGAAAAATTTCAAGTTATGAAAAAGGGTCAAGTATCAATCTATCAACCTAATAAATATAATCAATTTGCTTTATTTTTGTAAATTTACAAAAGTTAAAATCTCGTTATAAATAAAAATTAAAATAAATTTTAAAATATTATTCGACCTTTGAAGTTGATGAACTTATGAAATAATTGAGTTTGAGGTCATTTAGATTAGCTATAAAATATCAGCACCAGTCTCGGAATCTATTCTTTTAAAATAACTCACACTTCTTTGTCCACACCAATGGTAAAGTGTACTAGTTTTGCGATAAGTTCTTCTTTAACCAGTTACAGGATAGGTTGTTCTTAAACAATTTACTTCTCATTGTCCGTAGGGTAGTGAATTGTCTTATGTTAGTGCTGTCATATTTTCTAGTTCATATCACAAATATGTGTTTTTAAATATGGGACTAATATAGTAACCTTACCTAGTTTTGTTCTGTGAGACCAGTTCTGTGGCAGTTTGTGTAAATTTCGATGAATCTATTAAATTATAGAATCCCCCATATATTGTCTTATTTAATAAAAATCAGGTTCATCTAAAGTCAAATAGCAGTAAAAAAAGTTTTAACACGACAATGGAGCTATATACTAGTAAAATATGACGATGCTTTCATGTTCAAGATGTTTCAACGTTCGAAAGAAGACAACATTCTCATCTACTACAATGTCAGTAGACATTTTACGAACAAAACAATTATTGGCTTAATTGAATGAATGGTGTTTCAAATGATGATTTCAATTCATGACAACTTTTTTCTTATTCGCCAGATACTGGGCAAGAAGAAAAAGAAACTGAAAAGTCAGAAATGTTATGACTTTATGATGATTCCACACATAAGACAAGACGCTGATTGAAGTTTTTTTTTTTTTTTTTGAATTTTTACATAAAAACATGCCACAAAAGAAACTCATACTCTTTGGAGGTCTTTTGATTTCTTGTGCAAACCCCCCTTAGAGAGCAACTGCGGCAGCTGACGAGAGCTTTGAATTAATTGTCAATTGTCGTTTTTTTTTCATAATTTTTTTTTACGGTTCAAGAAAACGGAAGTTGTGACCAAAAGATGAACTTTTCAGTTGAGTTTTTGTGAGATGTTTAAATATTGATAAAATGTTCTCACATTAAAAGAACAAAAATCAATTAAAATTTTCTAAAATCAAAAAATTCAAACCCCGCTGGTGAGAGCCACTTGTGGGTTCATCAATATTCATTTTAAGCTCTTAAATTCGATTATACGTTTGTTTTATATTGGACTTTTGCTAAAATATGTTTAATGTAAGGAATTTGAAAAGTTTAAGTGATAAGTACTTAAAATTTCTCACAATAAAATTTTCAAAACAAAAAAATAAAAAAATGCACAAATCCAAGAAATAAATTCACCCTCTATAGCAAACTTTTAACTAAAATACCTCGTACCTAATAACACTGTGCAACAAATTTGTGATCACCGATGGCATGTAGTATCCTAAATGAAATCAACGGGAAACGAAAATAAACTATCAGTAGATAAAACCTGAGTGGTTTTAATAACTTCTTTCGAAGTTAATTTTTCATTCCAATTTTTAGATGTTTTAATGTATATCATTATACATTATATTATATTATATATTATATACATATACATTATATATATACATATATATATATACATTATATATTATACATATATCAACATTATTATGAGCAAAGTTCTAATCTGTGATATTTTTTTTTTATTATTTTTATATTTATTTATTTTTAATTATAATTTTGTGTTTAATGTCCTACTGTTTGTTCGGTTATTGCCAATTTTTTTGAGTTTGAATTTTAACGTCTTTTTCAGACAATTGCAATTAATACTATAATTAATATGCAATTTTATTTTATTTAATTGTGAAAGGCGTGGTAGAGAAGAATGAGTGTATTTTCTAAAAATCATAACTACATTGTAAATTTTCAATTTTTTCTGAATCAGACTGCGCAGTTTCTGGTATTGCACCTGCGTCAGTGACCCTGTTTTTTTGAATTTTTTGAATAATGTAATATTTGTTCGTTTGCGTCTATATGAAATTTTCTGTGCAATCATTGACCGTGGTATAGATAAACTGATTTCTAATGCCACATGCACTCGCACTACAAGTTAGACAGAGCGCTTTAGCCCTCTGAGCTATTGTCAGGTCGAGTTTTGTTGTGATTAAAACTGTTTTATTCAATACACGGTGTTTTTGTTCTTGCATACTTAATCTCAGAAGTACAACTCCAACAACACAACAGTTCTATTTTTAGAAACTTACCTCACTCTAATGTCCACTGTTTTCCCATATGTTGTAAGTGATGCCATATCTATGATATATTCTTTATATATTCGATAGGTGGCGCTTACGTAGTTAGGGAAGAATTGCCAGAGAGCAAAGTTTGATTTTTGTTTGAGTTTGAGTTTTATTAAATGTAAACCTAACCAAAGGATTGAAAATTAAATAATCTTTTATTTGCATTTGAAAACGATTACCTTAAAAGCCTGATTAGGAAAACTTCTCATAGAATTTTAAATAAAAAAAGTGATAGTTTTTCGAAAATTATACGAACTTTAAATTAAAACTTTAATTATAAAATTTTAATTTATCAAATTTTGTTCAATTTTTGACAAAATAAGCAATTTTTATAAAATGTAATGTAATTTGGATCCATTTGTACTGAGGCATGTTTAGGGGGGGGGGGGGGGGGGGGGGGAGTACTGTACGAAAATCGATAAATCGTTTTTTAATGGACATCGTGATAGCAAAATATTAGTAAACATGTTTGCTTAAACTACTAAACATTAGTTTTTTTTTTTTTTGTTTTAATTAATAATTATATAATTACAAATTATATACTATTACCCTAACCGAGCACTAGCAACTATGGCCTTCGGCGCGTTGTAGCGAAAACAGACCAGTGTCTCTGGTGGGAATCGAACCCACGACCCCCGCACTGATAAGCCAGCACGCTACCAACTAGCCTACCGGGGCGCACTACTAAACATTAGTTAAAAATCATGTTGCAGAAGAAACTGCTAAAAATTTGTTATTAATCTTAGAAAGACAACAGTTACAAAAATAAACCTGTTGAATCTTTGAATTTTTAGTTAAATTTTAGTTAATTGAAAGTAACAAAATAATCTTCTACAATTAGCAAAAAATTTGCTAAATATAAGTGGACAAAAAAAATCATTAGAAAATGTTCCATTTTTTTAGGTTTCTTATATTTTGTTTTTATTGCGAATCCACCATTCTGAAATCAGTCTACAAATTTTCAGCAAAATTTTTTGTTGATTTTAGCAAAATATACTGATATTTGCATTTTACCAAATTCCAGGCAAATATAGCAATTTTTGATATAAAATATAGAAAAGGGAGACAAAAAATTTTGCAGGAAAAAATTTCGAGGATTTTCCCCCCGATTTTTTTTTTTTTACAAATTGTCAATTTTTGGTCTAAAAGTAAAAGTTTTTGCTAAATTAAGCGGAGTAAATTGTTATTTACAATTACCCGGTTAAAAATCAACATTTATGAACTCATTCATGATCATATATGAAGTGATTCGATGATTCATATATGTTCATAATATTTCATATGTGAAATAGTATTCGTTAATGTACACATATGACCATGTATGGAAATGTATAGGCATTTATGATTATATATGTAAATACTATCTCAATATTCGTTAATGCACACAGCTGAACATATATGATCCATCATACGAACATATAAGAATGGTTTATAAACACATATGAATCGTGTATGGATCCATATATGTCGATTTTTAACAGGGTAACTAAATTTCAACACAATTATTGTAAAGTCACCAGTTTTGTTTTTGCTGTTATTATTTTATTAATATTTAACAAAAAAAAAAAATGTGCTAAGTTTATCAGTATTTTCTGTAACGTAAATTTTAACCAATTTTTAGTAGCTTTTTCTGCTATTTTTTCAGGTTTATTTCTATGAGTGGAAAAATAAAATTGGAGAAACGTTTTAAAATACTTTATAAGTTTTGATATACTGATTGTCTACATTCATTTCCCGATGGTATTGTTTAGGATACTATTTCTTGTTGCACAGTGTAGTGTATCTTGTACTACTGCTGTTGCTGGCTGCTACAATTTGCCCAGTCATTATCAAGGATTTTGAATTCCTTTCCTGTCTTGCTGTTTAAGCGGTTGTTGCGTTTGGCATTTTGCAGGCACTTAACTTCAATTGTGTGCAGTCAATTGGAATCAATAAGACCATTTTCTGTGTTTCACAAACAAATGATTTTGATTTTTATTCGCATTCATACACATTTCGTTTATGTCCTTGTTTTTAAGGAAGAGAATTCAATTTGTATTTTCTTTTCTATTGTATTTAACAATTCAAACATTTTCGGTGTGTGTGTAATAATAAATCTGTGGTTAAAAGTGTTGAAAACATATTTTCATTACAAATTGTAGTAAAATTTTCTTCAATTCCCTGTTTTAAACGATGAGAAAATATTCAATATTTATAGTTTTTTTTTTTCGTATTTTAACCCTTAATGGCAAATGACCCATGTTTAAGGGTATTGAAAAAGAACTAAAATAGGCGGTAACTAATAAATATCTTAAACTAAATGTATTTTGTGATTTAGCATTGATATTTTCTACCTACTTTTAACAGGACTAAACTTAAAAACATAAGAAGAATATATGACAAAGATCAAACTTTGAACGTTTACATGGAGTATGGTTTTTTATGCAATTAAACATTCAAAAAAATTAAAAAAAAAAAAAAATCTTAAAATTATATATAGTGAATAAACTGCATTCACCATTAAAACTAATGATTTTGAAGCCGTTTTTAAACTTAAAAACAAAAGAAATATAAACATTTTCCTACACATTTAAATTAATAGTAAAGCAAAACTGTAAAAATTTGTCAGTCTTACTTTAGGGAAGTTTAAAGAAAAACAAATTATGAATAAAAAACCTAACAGGGTACTTAAAGTTGTCCTCATAACGTATTTTTAAAATTTTTGGACAAAGTCGAGTTTAAAAGTTTGGCAATGATGAGTATATTGCTGGAAAAACAAATTCCATGGAATCAAATTTCTTCTAAAGGGTCCGCCATCTAACGTTTTTTTTTCAACTAGTGCTTATTTCGTGAATGGTAACACTTAGCTCATGTCTGATTTGACAAATAATTAGTTTTATCCTTCCGCTGAACGAATATGGTCCGTATGTTCGTTATCTTGTGAAAAAAGTGAAAGAAACTGGCATCCTCATCGATAAACCAAAGCGTGAAAAGCCAAAAACAGTGCGTACACCCGACAATATTGCTGCTGTGGCAGAAAGTGTGCGTGAAGCGCCATCAACATCAATTCACCGTCGTTCTCAACAATTGAACATTTCGGAGACATCATTGAGACGAATTTTGCATAAAGACCTTGGTATGACGCCATACAAAATCCAATTAGTTCAGGAGTTCAAAAAAAAAAAAAAGTTATTTGGCGGACCCTTTATAACATCTCCTCTTCAGCACGGGTTTCGTAAGGGATGCTCTACTACAACTAATCTATTACAATTAACAACTTTGGTAAATCGTGGTTTCCTTAATGGCGAAAACACTGATGTCATTTACGCTGATTTCAGTAAAGCTTTTGATAAAGTTAACCATAATCTTTTAATTAAAAAAACTAGATATGATGGGTTTCACTGGAAATTGTTTAAGCTGGATAAAGTCATACTTAAAAGACAGAAATCAGAATGTTAATTTTAATAACACAACGTCGAAAAATATTATTGTAACATCTGGGGTTCCTCAAGGTAGCCATCTTGGACCAATTTTATTTTCTCTTTTTATTAATGATTTACCATCGGTGATAAAGTTTTCAAACGTTCTTATGTATGCTGATGACGTTAAAATTTTTCGTGGCTTTAATAAAAATTCCGATCAGATTTATCTACAGCAGGATTTAAATAGTTTTTACGAATGGTGCTGCTCTAATTTTATGGAACTAAATTTAAAAAAATGTAAGCATATGCGCTTCTCTAGAAGGACAGAATCTTTTGGTCTTTACACTTTGGGTGGTTTCCAGTTGGAATTAGTGGATAATATTCTAGATTTGGGTATTCTCTTAGACCCAAAATTGAATTTTAAACGGCATATTTTAATGACGATTAATAAAGCTCGTGGCCCCTTAGCTTTTATAAAACGATGGGCTAAGGAATTTACAGATTCCAAAAAAACAAAACAATTATTTACATCGCTCGTGAGACCAATTTTGGAATATGGCTCTGTGATTTGGGATCCATTATCCATTGTTTAAATTGGAAAAATTGAATCAGTGCAAAAACAATGTTTGCTGTTCTGCTTACGAAGCACTTATCCTAATACCATTAATAATCTACCTTCATAGACAACCAGACTAAACCTCGTTAAGCTTCCCACTCTGAAAAGTAGAAGGACAATGCTAAACGTTACGTTTTTATTAAATTTGATTAATGGTGATATATGCTCCGATTTCCTGTTAGAAAATTTTGTACTTTTCGTACCTCCAAGATCAACACGTAATTATACTCCATTCTATCGTCAAATGTATGCTGATGCTGATCCGTTTATAAAAATGTGTAATGATTTTAATAATCTTTGTAATTTGTTAGATTTTTTTTCAAATGTTACATACATGGGCACACTGCAGTATATTTTTACTGCACTACGATTGGCAGTAATCAGTAAAATGTTACTGATTACTGAAAGAGACAATGCAGTAACCAGTAACGTTTTACTGATTACTGAAAAAAATTGCAGTACCAGTAATGTTTTACTGATTACTGAAATAAAATTGCAGTACCAGTAATGTTTTACTGATTACTGAAATAAAATTGCATTACCAGTAATGTTTTACTGATTGCTGAAATAAAATTGCAGTAACCAGTAATTTTTTACTGATTACTGAAAAAAATGCAGTAATCAGTAAAATGTTAACAAAACAAATTTATTAAATTGCATCACAATTTCTGTTAAAAAATTAAAGCGTACCATTACTTTTTTGTTAAAAAGTCAAAAATCTGACCTTGCGTTTTCATATTTCAATCATAATTTTCTATTTATAGGTTTTGAACGCACTTAAAAATTAACGTTTTCAGTTTTTCAAATATCAAAGAATTGGTCGACATACTATTTTTGTTTTTATTGATAACACTAGGCAACAGCCATTTTGTTATTTGGTTCTAGCATATTTTTTCTCATGGATTTGGACCTACTAAACACGAAAATGAATTTTAAAAATTTTTCTGTCGATTGGTTTGTGAGATACAAATTTTTTAATTTTTTTTTTTTAATTTTTGGAGGTACACTTACTATTTTGAGCATATCTTTCGTCTTCTTTGACCTATTTGATCCTACTACTACTCCTACTTAAAGACAATTGAGCCGTCTACAACTTATTCTCAGAAAATTTTCAAATCGGGTTAGTAGTTTTGTTGTTGGCGGCTTAAAAAGGTTAAAAAACTGCGTTTTTTTAGTAAAAATGTGGCTGAAAAATTCATATAAAAATTCATATAAAATATAAAACGCGATGTTAACAGCGATTTTAATTTTTTTTACGTATAGCTGACACTTTTCCAAAGAAAATAAGCCCTTACTTAACAAAATCTGATGACAAATGGCCGACTTATTATTTTTTTGGTAAACGACCGAAATTCCGCTATTTCACGATTTTTTGGTTTTCATTATTTGCACAGCTTACCTACCCAACGCAAACGAATAAATACATTTGAACTTAATTGAAAATAAACACAGTAGTCTTCGTATATTATTTTTTAATTTATTTACAGCACTACATGCTCATACATATTTAAACATAAGGAGACACGGTTATCAATTGCATTTCAAAACTGTCTGTGAAAGTGTAAAGAAGTTAATATTTAGAAAACGCAAGGAAGACAATGAGTAAAAGACTACGTGTGTTCGAGTGTTTGAATGATCCAGACAATTTCTGCAATGTTTGTGGCCAGTTTATAAAAAAAAAATCACGCACACAAGTTTACTCCAGCAGTACAATTGCACTATTTGAGCCGGGTACAAAGCGAAAATTACTGTCACAGGCCGAACTAAACGATTGGGTGCGCGATTTTGGTCTCACTAAGGAGAAATCCGAACTTTTTGCGTCTCGGATGATACAGTGTGGATTTGCGGCTTCAGAAGTGAAAGTATCATCGTACAGAAACCGTCACAAGGAGTATGCAAAATTTTATACAAAGAAAGACCAAATATGTTTTTGCAGCGACATTTCAGGCTTGTTCCAAGAGCTTCACCAAATTCACAACCCCAACGAATGGAGGTTGTTTATTGACAGCAACAAAGAGAGCTTGAAGGCAGTTCTCTTACATAATGGGAATGAAAAGCCATCTCTTCCTATTGCTCATGCGGTTCATTCAAAGGAGAACTATGAAACTATGGACATTTTGCTGAAATGCATAGAGTATAGGAAATACAATTGGAAAATATGCGCCGACCTTAAAGTTGTGGCCATTCTGTGTGGACTCCAAGGAGGCTATACGCGACATTGCTGTTTTCTGTGCCTTTGGAATAGCCGCGCTGATGATCAGCATTATATAAAAAAAAAATGGCCGGTACGAACGAAACCTGTAGTTGGAGAAGCGAATGTTCAGCGCAAACCACTAATAGAGAACCGTGAAAATATAATACTTCCGCCGCTGCACATAAAATTGGGTTTGATTAAAAATTTTGCAAAAAAATTAGACAAAGAAGGTGAAGCTTTTGCCTATTTACGGTCAATTTTCCCTTACCTTTCGCTGGCAAAAATTAAAGAAGGAGTCTTCGCAGGACCCGAGATAAAAAAAATGTTGAAAGATGAAAAATTCCCAAAGCTGTTATCACCCATCGAAGCCGCAGCATGGAATTCCTTCAGGCTTGTTGTGGAAAACTTTTTAGGAAACAACAAAAGCCCGAATTATAAGGACATAGTTGAGGATCTGGTAAAGAACTATGAAGCCATGGGAGTGCACATGTCACTTAAAATACATTTTCTGCATTCTCATTTGGATTTTTTTCCCTGAGAATTTAGGAGACGTGAGCGACGAACACGGCGAGCGCTTTCATCAGGAATTGAAGGCTATGGAACGACGCTATCAGGGCATCTATGACACGGCTATGATGGGTGACTATATTTGGACCCTAATACGTGAGACCGATTGCAGCGAATACAAAAAACAAAGAAGAAGTCAGCAGTTTTTCCACATGGCATAAAATGTACACTTATGTCTTTGTTTTTACTCATTTTTTTTGTGCGTTGATTTGCTTAATTTAATTAGTTAGTTTAATTTCGTTAGTTTAGCTAATTGTGCGATACATTGAGCATGTAGTGCTGTAAATAAATTAAAAAATAATATACGAAGACTACTGTGTTTATTTTCAATTAAGTTCAAATGTATTTATTCGTTTGCGTTGGGTAGGTAAGCTGTGCAAATAATGAAAATCAAAAAATCGTGAAATAGCGGAATTTCGGTCGTTTACCAAAAAAATAATAAGTCGGCCATTTGTCATCAGATTTTGTTAAGTAAGGGCTTATTTTCTTTGGAAAAGTGTCAGCTATACGTAAAAAAATTAAAATCGCTGTTAACATCGCGTTTTATATTTTATATGAATTTTTATATGAATTTTTCAGCCACATTTTTACTAAAAAAACGCAGTTTTTTAACCTTTTTAAGCCGCCAACATCAAAACTACTAACCCGATTTGAAAATTTTCTGAGAATAAGTTGTAGACGGCTCAATTGTCTTTAATTTGAGTAGTAGTAGGACCAAATAGGTCAAAGAAGACGAAAGATATGCTCAAAATAGTAAGTGTACCTCCAAAAATTAAAAAAAAAAAATTAAAAAATTTGTATCTCACAAACCAATCGACAGAAAAATTTTTAAAATTCATTTTCGTGTTTAGTAGGTCCAAATCCATGAGAAAAAGTATGCTAGAAACAAATAACAGACAAAAGTTTGTTATTTGTGACCTAGTGTAATATATATTATTAGCTTTTCTCAACACAAGCATTTCAAAATTTACATCGCTGAGCTTTTGTCTTCTGGAACGATTTACAATTCCAGCGAATGAAAACAATCGTTCTACAGGTGCAGATGAGGGTAATGCAGTATTGTATATGAGAAATTCGTTTTTAATGGCAATGTGATTATTTAGGCACTTTGTTGCCGTGCCTTGTTCGACCAGGTATAAAACTGTTTCCTGAAATGAATTCTGTTTTGTAGCAGGTATGGCACGAGTTTCAGCTTCGGGTATTTTGCCATATTTAAGTATATAAGTGTTGAACATTTTCTTCACTTCATCTTTTGTTTGTGTTGCCGCTGTTTCCAACAAAGCTTTTAAAAATATTAATTTTATTTCAGGAACAGATATAGCCGCAATAATAGCCTCCGAAACTTCAGGCTTCATTAGGAAATATTTCTCAAATCTTTTGAGTAAAGATTCTTGCATTTTTTCGCTTACTTCAGCTAAACTCTTAAAGTTCGCACGCTCCAAACGACAAAGTTTTATTCTTAAAGACACTATAGTAGGAACAAAGTAACCAAAATACATAGTCTTTTCCCCTGAAGAAAATCGATCGCTTCTGCTATAGGCTCCATAAGCTTTATGAATTCCACTAAGTACTCAACCTCATCACTTAGAATGGTGGGAATTCCCAGACGATAACACAATTCGGGTAAATTGGTTTTGTATCTCAGCAACTTCTTAACGGAATCATAAAGTGAGTTCCACCTTGTAACGCATGGAGTTATTAAATTGGCGCTTAAAACTTCAGTGACCACTTCTGCAGAAGTTGGTCTATTGCACTTGTTCTAGAGCTGTGTGCATCTATAAATGTAAATAATATAAATGAAAAGTGTACTTAAAATTAAGTAAATGTTTACCTGTCGAAAGACCTTTTATGAACATCTTTTAAATCCTGACTTGAAGAATTCATAATTTTGTTGAAATTGGTTGTAGCCAGAAGATTTAAAGTATGGCTCGCACATGGAAAATGTTTTGATAGTCGTGTAGTTATAGAACCAAATTGAGGGCCTGAAACATCGATCGAGTCATCCGAATCGAATTCAGAGTCAGATTCATCATCACTGTTATGTGCATTAATAGGGCTTCTTTACTTAAATTAACTCCAAATTCTTTAAATGCCTTAATGAAGTTTGATCCATTGTCAGTGATCGTATAAACAATCAACTGGCAGTTTATATTGTTTGTTTATGTCGCATATCATCTTCGTTATATTGTCAAAAGAATGGGTTCCCTGAAATCTTCGACAAGCCAGTGCTAGACTTCCTTTCGAAATTTTTAGCATCTAACGAATGGCAAGTGCAACCAAAACACGATCTTTTTCCACCTGACCACACATCCGCAGTTACGCGCACATATTCAACTTCTTCAAGCTTAGAAGCAAGTTCTTTGATAAACCGATTTTGGCTCTCTAAAAGTAGCCTTGTAATTGAACTCCTGATGGGAATTTTAAACAAACAAATTTAAAAATGATAACTACACACAAAAAATAAAAAGTGTATTATTATCGAATTACTTAGTTAAAATACAACTTAAAAAGTATTTTGTGAGAGTTAATAAAAAAATGAATATAGATTTATATATTTTTCGTTTTTGTTAACTTTTTGTTTTTGTTGCATTCCATTCTGAAGCAATTAAAAATTTGTTAAGTTACCTACGTTTTTTCTTTTGTAACTTATCTAAGAAAATATAATTTTTTAATTTAGATAATGTGTAACTAACCAAGCAACTATTCAAGTTGTATTTTACCTAAGTACTTAGATAATAATACACATTTTGTTTTTTGCGTGTAGGCATATTTTTTTATAACACTCATTTTTAGTTGGTATATTTAATTGCTATCAAGTGCCTAATTGATTTATTGGTACAAATTTACTGATTACTGCATTTTTTCAGTAATCAGTAAAAAAATACTGGTTACTGCAAATTTTTTTCAGTAATCAGTGAAACGTTACTGGTACTGTAATTTTATTTCAGTAATCAGTAAAACATTACTGGTACTGGATTTTTTTTTCAGTAATCAGTAAAACGTTACTGGAACTGCAATTTTATTTCAGTAATCAGTAAAACGTTACTGGTTACTGTAATTTTCTTTCAGTAATCAGTAATAGTTTACTGGTAATGAAAATTTCGTTGCAGTAACCAGTAAATTTTTTTTTACTGAAATTTTACTGGTACTGCAATATGCCCATCTATGAAATGTTAATATTATTAAACGCAATATCATTTTGTTTTCATATTCTTCTATTAAAAATAAAATAAAAAAAAAATATTGTACTTATATTTCTTAATAATTCTGAAATTTTTATGTTAAAAGTCTGTAAGGATTTAATCCGTTGACTTAAATAAATAAAGTGTTGGTCCACCACAACATAATTTGTTTGAAACAAGTAATTTTATTTTTTATTTGTTTTAAATTGAAAGATGAAGTGGACCATAATTACACTATGGAATTTTTACAAATATTTTTCCAAAAATATGCTCAGCATTACCAAACTTGTGAGCCTAATTTTGTACAAAAATTAAAAAAATAAAACACTGATAGCGAACTATATGTATTCTCGAATTTTTCATTTTTCCCATAATTAACTGGATAATACTAATCGTTTGAGCACTATTACATAAAATTGTCCACTTTAGGGACACCCTAATGTGTATTTAAATTTAAAAAATATTAATTTTTTGAAGTCCCCAATAAAGTAGTAGGTTTCTTAATATTTGTTTTATGGACCTAAAGGATATGATAGGATGAACATATATTTTTGTATGAAATTGTGCATATTTTCATATAATCATATACAAAAATATAACATTTAGTGCAATGTTACCAGACTAAAAATCGGATCTAATTATATTTAGCTGAACATACAATCATATACTATTGGATAAGGTCAAAATCCAGATACAATAATATCTTGTTTTTATATAATTATATCTATTTGTATCAGTTTAGATATAAACTGCTACAATTAGATACACAACTGATACAATCTAATACAATTCAATCGGGCCATAATTCGGATAAAATTGTACTGAACATTTATCTGATTGCAGCAGATTAGATCTAAACCAGGGACCGTAACGGTTATAAGTGATAGCAAAAAAGTTAATTTGTAACAGTTATTTTGTGGCTTAAAAAGAAAAAAAAAAACATCCAAAACAGTTATTTTTCAACGTAAAAATAAAAGATCAGATGAAACTCTTAAGAAGAGAGTTTTATTTCGCCTTTATTAAATAAAACTCTTTTGAGGAGTTTTATTTTTTCCGTCTAAAATAAAACTCATTTGAAGAGTTTTATTTTTTCCGTCAGAGAATAAAACTCATTTTATGTAAATTGACACTCAAAGTTTGCCGCTTGCCAGATCATTAGAATTTGTAAGGCAGTGTAATCTAATAACTTGCATTGCAATTGAAAAAATCGTCATTAAAATGAAAACATGTGGATTTTTAATGATTATTTAGATACGGTTAATAAAGATTTACTGAAGCGCGTTCAAAATTTAGCGAAGGGCTTACGGACTCCTACTTACAGGTTTGTTGTACACAAGATGCATATGATTAAAATTTTTAGACAATAAGTTTAAAATTATTTTACGAGCAAGACTAGCATTTTTAATTTACCGCAAGTTTCCATGGATGTCCAGACTCTATGGAATTCTACTTACTGTATGATAAAAAGCTTAATGCCCTACAAATCCTTCTTCTGAAAAATGTCGAGGCTGCTCTTAATCTAGGTCCGTCAGAATGGGAAAATATGAGCCGATATACTTCGCCACACAAATGCTTCAAGAAGAGCAATTATTTTTCAGCGTTTTTTTTTTTAAATATTGCTTCAAATGAAGCTTAAAGTTCAGACAAAGCCCTCCACTTTACTGTGGAGTTGAGATCGTTTTTTTAAGATCACCATAGATTCTGAAAGAGCACTTCAATACGAATCGATATAAAAAAGTATACGTCTCCGTTGACTCTAGCATAGAGAGTTGTTGAGTTATAGTTTTCGGGATAACTGTTATTTTCGGTCTCTGATCTAAACCCTTGCAAACAGATACAATTAAATGGGCCCATAATTCGCATGAAATTTAAAAAGATTACATGTAGCGTCACATATAAATTGATATGACAATATAAAGCTCCATGATAATTTTTTAATCGGGTTATTACAATAGACAACCAGGCAAAACAAATCGATAAATCAAATTAAAATTCCTGTTCGTTCCCTGTGTTTAATATTCCAACTCCATCCGTTACCTGTTCCATTACATTTTGTTACACTTATCTTGTGCTTCAATTCCACTCGTTCACCGTTTCATTTCATAATGTCCGATTTGAAATTAAACAAATTAATTAGTGTGGCATAAACTCAATAAATTTTAGCGGAATAAAAAATTAGGATTATTCAAAATATATGAAAAAATAAATTAATTCATAAAAACTTCAACATAAATAATTTTGCAAGTTGGATAATTAGGTTAGTTTGTTGTTTTGCTAAACAAATTTCTCTCACAATATCCCAAATCCATAGTTACCATTAATGTTTACCACTTAATACGACATGACAAAAGTCAATAATGCGTAATAGTTATCCATGTAATATGCTCCGCTTATAACTTAATTTTTTAAACACACATTCACACCAACAAAACGTAAAAAAAGCACCCCATTATTTGATCACTCTGTAGTAAGTTATATCCGCAATATGCAACATTTGCACGTACAGACTTTTGGTTAGATTAAGACCTCATTCAGGCAGGAGTCTATAAAAATGAATTCGTTACCCCTGCAATACAAATCACAACGTTAGCAAATAGAGAAAAATAAATTTGTAATACAATAAAACAACAACAACAACAGTAGTGGCAACCTCGAAATGGGTAACAACAATTACACATTTTTACTAACAACAAATACAAATATTATTATACTTTTACAAACAGATTTTTACGATGCCCAATATAGTGGATGTGAGAGCAAAGAGTTTACAAAATAAAGAAATTGCAATACTCTCAGTTACTGAGAAAAAAATATATAACTTAAATTCATAAATTGCCTTTTTTAATGTTGCTGCTGATAGTTTTCGCCATATTTGTTATGATTTGAGCAAAAACTTTTCTCTATTTAGCTTTGGTTTTCCTTAAAAACGGCAGGTTTTCTGAATGGGTCACAAGGTGTTAACAGAGGGTGAGAGCATTGCATAGCCATTGGTGAGAAAAGAGTGCATATGGTTGCAGATAGTATAACTTTGCACGTACACTTAGAAAAATTTACAAACTTTTTGATTGAGGAAAAAACTTACATTTATAAAAATAAAACTGTAAAAGTAGCAGAAAGGCTACTTAAAATTAGTTAAAACTAATGTTGGAGAAAAAATTTTGCTATTTTTTTTTTTTGCTAAATATTAATAAAATTAGAACAAAAAATTAAACTATTAACTTGAAGCAGGGAAATAACTCCTAAGAAAAAAAAATTAAATAACTCCCAAAAATTTCCATACAAATTGGGAGTTATTTCATTCAATGACACGGAGGGAAACATTTACAAATCTATTAAATTTAAAAAAAATGTGCAATTTGTAGTGCGTACCACTATAGTGGTAAAAAAAAATTATCCTAAATTTGACAACTTTCTACGGGAAACCCTTTTTATATCATGCAAAATTTACAAGGATAACATGTTATCACTTAAACTGTGAGTTTCTTCTGTGAGTTCTGATTTCGTTGTAAATTTCGGTTGTAGTTTTTATTTAATTTTGAGGTGTTAATTAAAATTGGTACATGTTTTTTTTCAAAAATTTTAACACAAAATCGAGCGATTTTTTGTTAAAATTTTTCATAAAGTAATAAATATATATGTAGAAGTTCGAAAAAAAGCGGGAAGTACTTTTTTGTTAAAAAAATTAAAGCATATCAGTTTCCCACTTACCCCAATTTTTATTATAGAAATCAGTAAAAAAGTTTACATAAAGTTATATATGATGAGATATTTTCCGCAAATATAAGAAGATATAATTTGATCCGAAAAATTGTTATATTAAATGGTATCACTTTGGATCTAACTATATTTAAATAGATACAATTTAATAAAAAAAACTATCCAATTCTATGCGAGTTTTGTCCAGGCATAATTACATGTAATTATATTATATTTGATACAATTAGATATAATTGGATACATAATAATCCAAATATATTTAAATTAAAATATATTAAGTTACATATATTTGACGTCCATAAAACGGGTTCAAAACACAAAATGTATGATTTAAATTTTTAAATAACACAAATTTTATTTATATTTTTTTTGGAACATCAAATTTTAGTTTTAAACGAAATTGTTAATTTTAATTTATTAAAAAAAAAATGTTTGTCAATATTAAAATGGCCCAGAAAAATCCAAATAACAGGTTGGAGAACAACTCATACTGTATTATAATAGCTTATAATTTCTGTTTTACAACCGATTCTTTTTATATGGAGTTCGTCCTATTTGCAATAGGTTCTTTACCTCCGAACTAGAACAAGTTGCTTTAGAACCGGTTCTAGAACCAATTATAGAACTGGTTCTGGGTGAAACCTTACAAATTGACTCCCAGGAAGCTCTTGTAGGAACTGTTACATGTAACCGCCGGTAAAGAAGCTGCTGTTACATGTAACCGGCGGTAAAAGAAGCAGGTTCATAGGTAATCTGTTTTAAAAAATTTTGCTGGAGGGTTTGTTATTTGTAATGGAAATCGATTTTGCAAAATTTGAAACAATTTTCGTAAAATATTTTGCGATTTTTAAATTATATATAGTTACATAGAAACTGACTTAGGAAATTTTTTCAGTTACCGATTATATATAAGTATGTCTAAAATGACAGAAAACGTTTTTGATATTTGTATTATGTATTGCGTTATATCTAATTTTATAAAAATGTAATCAAATTTATCAACCATGTATTATCATATATAAAATTCAGAATAGTGTTTTTATACATGAATTTTTTTGGTAAAACATTTTGAAAATATTATTACCCAGCGAAAAAATAGTGGAAACATATACGGATTCAGATGTAGTGCAAATTGAGGTGAAACACGCATGATTTTAACATGGGGTTGTCATAGGACGGAGGTAATGCAAATTCCTCAAACTTCACTTTATTAAAAGTACTATGTGTAAGGTTATGCAAGATTGTATTTTTGGGTGTCCTTTTTCATAGAACTTAACTGAACTGTTATTTTTAATTAGTGGTTAAGGTGTGATGCCAAGTCACATCTTATTTACCGAGTGATAATATGGATTTGTAGGAGTGCTTAAACGGTTATAATTAAAAAAACTTTTAAACAGCTTTCCAGCTTTAAAAACAAAACGAAATAATAATAAAACACACACTTTTAATAGTATGTAAAAATTGGTTTGATATTAAAAACAACATTCAATTTAATTTTTAATATCTTGATTGAATTGGTCATGTTCTGTATTTCACTTTCGGGTGAAAGTAAAAATTCCAAAACATTTTTTCTCAACTTAAAACATTTTCATTTGAAATTTATGTGAATTATGATTGTACATTGATCATTAAGTGGAATAAAGTTAATATGGAACCATCTACAATTTTAAAATGCAGTGTAAATTTCAATTCACTGCCATTTGAAATCACTTCGAAATGCAGAACACCGCCGATAGTAACAAAATATTTTAATAACTTTTTTAATAAGACTGAATTTGATTAAACTTTTAATTGAATTAAAGCATATCAGTTTCCCACTTACCCCAATTTTTATTTTAGAAATCAAATCCGCATTAAAGTTAACAAATAACTTCTTAATTGTTTTTTAGATTTGTCTAAAAATTGGCTTTAAAGGTCAAATTTATTATATAAAATAAAAGATTATTCCATTTAATGGTCCCTCCGAAGTTTTGTTGTAAAAAATAAATAAATATAAATATCACAGTAAATTCTTTTCCTAATGTTAAGATCACAGTTGAATTAAGATGTTTGCCAAAGTGGATTTTTTCAAATTAGTACAGATTTTTATTAAAAGTTAGTAAATATTTCAGTAAATTAACAAAATTTTAAATGTTTCTCTTCTCTCTCTTTCTTCAGTGTATCTAACACATTTTTTCAAAAAATTTGTTGCAATCAGTTCATTTATATTTATTTACATACAATTTTACGATCATGTATTTTTCCATATACCAACTCAGTATGTGTAATGGTATGGGTATGTAATCGAATTAGGGTGCAAATATATGACAAATATTTTCATATATTTATAGTGGGCCATAGCGAATTTAAAGGAGGAAAAACGGATATATTAAGGGTGAGTAAATGTAATCGAGAAGAAAAATCTCACCGTGTTGTTTTGAGTTATAAACCTTGTATAAATAGTTTACAAAACAAGCATCCAGGACATTGTGATTTTTTGTTGTATTGTTTTTAATGTTGTACATTGTATGTACAACATATACAATTAGTAATATAAACATAAAACAGTGGGTTTAACAAAGAAAATTGCAAGAAAAAAGGAGTTTTTAAGCGAAATACCAAACGCAAACCAAAAAAGTATTTTCAAAATCCTTGTCCCTTCAGATTCTTTTGAAATATCTAAAACTTTGAAACTTTCTAACCCCTCGTTGCCACATGCAAGTACAAGTTCGAAAAACTCTATACACTCACACATTTTAATAATAAAATTAAAATTTTGTCACTTGCGACTCAACTTATAATGAAATTTTGAAGGCACTGTTGGCACTTTCGACACTAGTTTACGTTTTCTACCAATTTATTGGCATTTAGTGAATTTTAGTAAGAGAGAATAATAACACGGTGCTACAGTAAAAAAAAAACTTGGAAAACGACCTAGCGTCTGTTACAGGTCTTGTTAAGTACATTACAAATTGTGTCAAAAAATTTCAGAAACACCCTCAGACTCAGAAAATATTCTAAAAAAAAACCGTTTTCAGTGATGTTCGTCAACTTATCGACCTGTAGCTCAGTCAGTTTTTGTCTGATTTAAACTTTTTTAACGGGTTTGGAAAGAAAACTGATTACGCTTTAAAATGACGTGCATTTTTTGATACATTTTTCAGTTATAAGTATTGTTTTTGTTAAAGTTATTCAACTTTTCATTAACACCTGTTTTTAACTAAACATGTTAACTTAGGTTAAGCAATTTGTACAGTTTTTAATTTACGTTTGTAAGTCAAGTGGTTTACCAAAAGAAATGGCTGCAATCCCAAAATTTTTACTTTAGAGAAAGTTTAGTAACTTTTGCAAATATACACCGATTTTAACAAATAATATCTAGTTTTTTTATATAAAATTTTCTTTAAAATACAGCGCAAATGTAGGTTTTCATACAAAAAAATGAAAATAACTCTTCTTGAATTTGAAAAATTAGGAACAAAAATAAGAGAAATGAGAAACTTTTGATAAACACTTACCTAATTTCTTGGAATATATATTTTATGAATACATTTCATGAAAGCTAAATTCTTTGCCTTTCCAAAACTGTTTAACATTTTGAAATCGGTCAAAAAATGTGTGAGTTAGAGGTACTAAAGTGCTACGACCTATCCTAAAACAGTTTTTTGAAAATAACTCAAAATTTTGAGGGTGTTTTAAAATTTTTGAAACCGGTTTTGTATGTCCTCACCTAGGCCTACAACCCCCTACTAGGTCGGTTTTCAAGTTCTGACAAAAAGTGTTTTTTTGTAGCAGTGCGTAATTATGGCTGATTATGTGTGTATTTATAAAAAAAAATTAGCAAAGGACACACAAAGTAATCTTAATGATAATTTATAATATTAATTTTATCTGTTATTTAAAAAAGAAAAATTTACAAAAATTTTTTTCCCTGGAAATGTTCGAATTTGGAATACTGAGTTCATATAATCATACAGTTTTGTAGTTACAACCGAATTTTTGTGGTTTCACATAGTACTATCACGGGGGGCCACGATCTACTTTCTATCTGACAGCCAAGCGGCACTTGGTGCCTTGAGGGCTCAAGATGTGTCGTCTGGTCTGGTTAAGGAATGTATCGACTCTCTAAATCGTCTAGGACTTAACAACTCCTTGACACTGGGCTGGGTTCCAGGCCATGAGGGGCATGAGGGCAACGAACGGGCTGACTGTTTAGCCAACTGCGGAGCTCGTCGACAATTCATTGGCCCGGAACCCTTCTGTGGCGTACCCAATGGGTATGTCAGAGAGAAGCTCAGAAGATGGAGGGAGTCGGAGTTTGGGGCCTATTGGGCCAGATCGCCTGGGCAGCGACAGGCGAGGCTGTTTATATCTCCCTCTGGGGAGAGATCGCGGAAACTCTTGTCTATGACGAGGGGCGAACTAAGGACCGTAACGGGTTACCTCACAGGACACTGTGGCCTTAGGTATCAATTGTACAAGATGGGACGATCCTCTACGGATACGTGCAGGTTTTTTGAATTGGAACCCGAGACCTCTGAGCATGTTCTCTGCAAATGTCCGAGGCTCTCTGACAGGAGGGTGCGTTATTTTGGTGATCGAATAGTGACGCCATCGGACGTTTGGAACTGTTCACCTGGTAGGATAATTGGCTTCGTAGGGAGCCTGAACCTATAGGGTGTATTCGCTGGCAGCACAAAATACCAATTTCTGGTCGCGGTGCATAGTGCCACTATAATCTAATCTAATCACTATTATTAAATTTTAATACTATTGTAACAACCGACATTTATTTACAAATTTCGAATTTTTTTTGTTACAATTGAATATTTTATGTGTATGGACTATAATATTCTATAAATAGATTCACATGCATTCAACAAAATATATTTTAATAATAAACAATGCCGTGAACTGTGCTCGAACCGGCGATCTTCCGTTTGTCAGGCAAGTACTTTACCTATAGCCTAAACCCAATTTAAATATGTTTTTTTTTAAATGTTAGCCTTGAATATTTTCTAGTTCCAAATTCAAATATTTGTCTTAAAATAGATTTGTATGTGCAACAGAAATTCGGTTGCTATTCTCAATATTTTATTAGTGTTACCAAAACTGAAAAAAAATTAATATATTATTTTTAAATTATTTTATTAAAAAAAATTCTTATGTCGCAAACTGGAGTTGAACCGATGACCTACTGGTTGTCAGGCAATCACTTTACTTCTAGCCCACACTCAATTTGAATTTTCAAATTTCTACCTTGAATATTTTTTTTCTTTCAAGTTTATATAACAATAGATTTGTATGTACAACAGAAATTGGGTTGCTAATCTTAATATTTAATTAAAGTTACCAAAACTTTTAAAAAACTTTATTTTATTTTAATATTTTAGATATAGTGATTATTTTTTCAGGCGCAACTAATATTTGACTTTAACTGCACATATTTCATTTAAGGGATAAAATCTCCGAAAACTGGTTGGTTGTTGGATATTAAAGGTAATGCTGAAGATAATATGTTTCAATATTGATTAGGAAAACCAATATTTTGAACGATGTGACTGTGTTTTGGTTAATTTTATAAATTGTCTGTTTACAATATAGTTTAATTATTCTGATGATGAATTTTAATACTTTCTATTAAAATTATTGAATAATAATTAAATTTTGTTGGTTACAATGGAATTCCAACCAATTTATTCTATTTTGTACTACTTAGCTTAAAGTGTAAAACGATCTAGAAAAGAGCTTTTATTTACAATATTAATGTATCGTGAATAAGAAGGTGCTATTTAGTAGGAGAAAAATCTTAAGTATTAAGCATTTTAAGGTGAACAAATTGTTAGAATATTATTGAAAATCGTATGCGTTCCACTATTGATTATTAACTTTTAATTGAAGATCCACTATTATAACAAACTTAAAGATTATAACAAACTTATTAAAATATGATCTTAAATTATGCTTTAAATATTTGAATAAAAAGCTATACGAGCTGTATTAAAACAAAAGCTTTCAATGTAAGTTAAAATTAATTCAAAGGAAAAATTGCAATCGAATTTAAATAAAAGTACACAGGAAACTTGCTATTACCATAGAATGGGAAATGGAAGAAGAAAACAAGAATCAGAAGTACTTATAGTTGAGGCCAAGAACACCTGATTTTAACATGGGGGTGTCATAGGAGGCAAGGCCTTGCCTTGTGCTTACATATATAGGGACAAAAATAAGACGTTACAAAATATTTAGTGAAATCACCAGTTACACATAAGTACTTATTTCATTTCTTATTTGTAGCATCAAAAGTAAGGCTTAAAGCCATTATATGACGTATTACTTGTAAGGATGTTAATAAGTAGTTATTTATAGGTGCAAAAATAAGTACGTATTACATGTACCTAAATAAGAAGGTATTAATAGGCAATAAAATAACTAGTTATTAATAAGAACAATTATAACTAGTTATTACTAGGTCCTAAAATAACTACTGATTTTAGTCATTACAAGGAAGGACTATAATAACTGCTTACCAGGAAGAAGTGTAATAAGTGGTGAACAGCGATTAATATTTTCAGACACAAATTTATTCAAAGGAAATACTTCAAGTTATTACCAAAAACTCTTAATGTATTAATAAATAAAATTTAATAATTTCTACTTAATATCAATTATCTTAATTTTGTTATTTACTAAATTAAGCTTTTGTTTTGTGAGAGTCGTTTATGTATAACTATATATTTGTTTGCTTAAATAAATTGCATTTAAATTATTAATTATGATATATTATGAATCTTTATAAATATACCTTACAAAAAAGTAGTTACTTATTACCTTACAAGGACCTTATTTCTTTGGCCATTCCTAATAAGCAGGTATATAACACAATATTAGTAAGACATAATTGTTTAGCTTCCAAAATAAGTAGTGATGTATGTTCATATCAGTAAGGTATTACTTCAGACCTTCAAAATAACAACAAATGTAATGGATAGTCATTACTACGAAAGGTCTGAAATAAGTGATAATAAGTAACTTATTATTTTGCTATTCCAAATAAGCAGATATTTAACACAATATTAGTAAGGCGTTGTTTTTTATCTTACAAATAAGCAGTTACATATATTCATATTAGTAAGGTATTATTTCGGCGCCTTCAAAATAACAAAAACTGCAATGGATAGTCATTACTTTGGAAGGTCTGAAATAAGTCCTACCCATTACCAAAGTTTTGCTGGGTAGTTTTACCAAAACGCTAAAAGCTTAAGAAACAAATATTAGTTTAACTTTAATAAATATACGCTTTATATTGTAAGAACTATTAATTTTTAAATTGTATTATCCCTAAAACACTGTTCATAATCGCGACAAATAAAGTATAACAAATTTGTAGCATATTATTATAAACATCCCCATACCACTGCCACCACTTCATCCTTTTATCCATCTAAATTCTGACTAGGGTGCAAGCGTAACTGATTTTGTATTATAAACATACGTAAACACGGCAGCAGGCATCGCATCCACATTAACGTTTTTTCAGCGAAAACAAGGAATCACAAACAAAACAAAAAAAAACACGCATCTAGCATATGACACAACTAAAACACAAAAATGAAGTGATTGTTAAATGCGGTTCACTGTTGAAATAATGGCGAAATGGCTGCGACGACAGTTTGATATCTAAATATTTAACAAAGGACGAGAAAAATCAAAAAAAGGGTGCCTGGTTGTCTAAAAATGTGCTTACTTTTAACTCACACACACTCACACTAGAAGATTGATATACTAACACATACAAAAAGGATCAACAACTGCCGGTGATAATTTTATATTAACCGTGTATGGCACACATTAATTTGACAAAAAAATCTTAAATCGTTTTTGAGCTTTAGTTAAATAGTAATAGTTAAATAGTTAAATAGTTAATAGTTAAATAGTTAAATAGTTATATAATAGTTAAATAGTTAAATAGTTAAATAGTTAATAGTTAAATAGTTAAATAGTTAAATAGTTAAATAGTTAAATAGTTAATCGTTAAATAGTT